>JAOUZG010020842.1:3921333-3952517 GCA_026289955.1 Argiope argentata
TATATATATATATCCAGTTGCATGAATAATTTGCCAAGTTTCAAAACCTATTGATATCTTAAATATAAATTGATATCTTAAAAAATAAATCTAAAACTACAATAGGAAAGATTTCATCACCATCTCAAAAAATGCATCATTAAATATAAATATATCCCAAAATATCGAATACAAATCGCAATAAGTTTATAAATTTATTACAGGTAAATAAATGTTTTATTTTCCAAATAGTAATGGTAATGCAGATAATATATTTAATACAACAAGTACTTTAGCGTCACCCAACTTTTATTACGACTTTTTTAAACAAAAATTCACTGTAGCTTTCTGCTTAAAATATGCAATTTTTATTATAACGAATAAAAAGGATAAATTCGGGAGTAAAAAATAGATATGATTAGAAAAAAGTAATTACTCACCAACTTTGAGGGGTGCACCATTGACTAACCACTCAATCTTCATGGTAGGATCGCCTACAGGAGAAAGACGACACTCCAAGTGGATGTTGGTGCCCTCAATCGTTTCAATATTGTGCAGGGGCTTTGTGAAAGTGGGAACCTGCGTGATGACGGTCTCTTCGAACTGGTCTCTCTTGTAGCGGCTCGAGTCTTCCAAATGCTGAATTTTTTCCAGCCCTTCGGGATGCTGAGTTTCAGTAACAACACCACTTTTGCCTATACAAGTGAAAAATTAACTTTTCAACTAATGCTCCCCTTTAAAAGTCAGTTTTTAAATTATGAATATATATTCTAATTTTTGGAAAAACAAATTGCTTAAAATATTCTATGAACATTTTACAGTCGTACCTCAAATGATTAATATATATATCTTATTTATATTGAAAAGATTGCTCAATTATTAATTCTATAAGCCATATTTATTATTTAATAATTACAAAGATGAAATAATGTTATAACTCGGGCATGGAAGGAAACTTTCTTACAGAATCAAATAAAAGCAGAATATGATAAATAAATTTAAAATCATTTAGATGAATTCGTTGACATTTTTAATGAGTTGACATTTCATATTATTAATATTAATAGTAAGTAGAAATTATTAATATTTCGACTGTATATTAATAATTGACATTTCTGACATGGCATTTCTTATATTTATTATTTTCATAATCAAATTAAATTATTAACAGTTTAAAAGCTCGTAAATCAATACTTTCCTATTAGTTTTTAAAAAATACAAGAAATAAAATTTATTTTTTTCTTCCTTATGAGTTTTTTCTTTTCCCCACGGTTCCTACATTCATTTTTTCACTACTCACTTAAAACATCTCAATTTATAATTAGAAAAAAAGTTTCGGGTGGCAAAGTTAAACCTAAAAATATGCAATTCATGCACGCGTATTTTTACTATTAAACTTGGATTAAAAAACAGCCGCGTCTTACCAATGACTGTAATGCATGCACTCGTGTGCGAAGACCCGAGGTGGTTGGTGGCTCTCACGGTATATTCGCCCGTGTCCTCGGGATATGCAGTGGTTATGTCCAAAATAATGAGACCGAATTCGTGCTTTGTCCGGAAACGAGAACCTGTGAAAAGGAAACGTTTCAATTCTTTAACAAGAAAATCGTACAAAAATTTACCGATTCAAGAGAGATATTTCGCATATTATTTCAATTAAAACACATTTAACATTTTGAATAATAAATTTAATGGTTAAAAAAGAACACTGTAATATTATGTTTATAAAACACATTACAAAACTTTAAAATAAAGAAGCAATTTTTTTTAGAAATCTATGGCTTTAATAAAGAGTGCCGAAGGCTTTATTAAAAAAAAAGTAGATATTGTTTTATGAAATGTTAAGAATTTATTTCTTAAAATAAAAACACTGTATGTTTTTTTTATTTTAAAGGATAAACAATTCCATATCTCGCACTGTTTATGCTTTTCTTAACGAATGATCATTAAGTCACACAAACAAGAAAAAAGTGTCTCAGAAAATAATTTTGGAGACTCGGAGAACTTTAAACTATTTATAAAATTGTATTATTAGAGTAGGATTCATAGAGTTTTATTCTCACATGGAGCATTATATCAGAACCATTAACTACTAACTTCTTTATTCAGTAAAGTAAATGATTCACTAATTTTTTAAAATAAATTCAGAAAAACATAAGCTTGTTTGTGCAGCAAAAATTAAATTGCTTACATCTTCGATTGATTCGATAAAAGCAACTATTATTGCGCAAATACTCCTATTTACACTTTTTCAATTATCTTATTGCAAATGGAAATAAAATTCCTGAATCTATGAAACAAAATTAACTACCTGTTGGCAGCGCTCTTCCATTGAAAAACCATTCGATAAAATCAACTATTATTGTGCAAATACACATATTTACACCATTTCAATTATCTTATTGCAAATGGAAATAAAATTCATGAAACCTGAAACAAAATTAACTACCTGTAGGCAGCGCTCTTCCATTGAAAAACCATTCGATCTTCAGAGTAGGGTCGCCAACAGGTTCGACGCGACATTCCAGGTGCACACGCTCTCCCTCTCTGAGCGGCTTCGGGCTGTGCAGGGGGATGGGGAAGAAGGGCTTGCTTTTGGAGATTTCTTCGATGAAGCGATCCTGGTCCACGTGAGCAGGTCTTTCGAGATAGCTGATTTTCTCATCAATTTCGTGAATGGTTGACGTATCGACAGAGCTTTTAGCTGCAATGAAAAAAAAGCACTCATTAAGAAGTCTTACAAATCCGAATAAATATTATTTAGTTTATAATCAAGCGATAATGCTTATGATAATAAAAATCTTTAGTAAAAAATATAGATTACAATGCAGTTTGAAAATAATGTTATGAAAAAAAGATTTATTACAGTTTTTTTATTCATTAATGCCGCAACTTAGCTGTTTCAAAATACTACAGAAATCAGATTCCATAGCAAATGGTACATTTCATTATAAAAGCTCAGAAAATGTTAAAGAACGTATCCAACATGGTTTTAAGTCAATTCTCTGCCATACTTTTTTTAAAGTATAGTTAATAGAAAGTAAAACAGTAGTGAATGCTTGATAGTCACTTTTCTCATAATAAAAACTCTATTTAGATACATATATGATAAATAGATTAGAGAAAAATTGAAATTACCTTGAACTTGTATTTGTTTGTTTAACTGTGCTTGTCCTAAAGCATTTTTGGCTACAACAGTAAATGTTCCCGTATCCTCGGGGAATACGTATAAAATGTCCAAGGCAACGTATCCAAAATCAAAATATGTTTTAAATCTATGACCTGAAAATAAAAGTAACATTTGTTAATTTTTTTACTTTCACATCATAAAGTGGAAATATCTCGATTGCAAAAAACTTTCGTGCAATTGTGAAGAAGCACACACCAGTCGTGAGTGGGCGTCCGTTGAAGTACCATTCGACGGTCATGGTGGGATCTCCCATGGGTTCCAGTCTGGTTTCAAAATGAGAGCTCTGCCCCTCCACGAGCTGGTTCTTTCCAATCAGCTCTGAAGTGAAAGTGGGTTTCTGGGTGCAGATGACGTCTTCCCTTTCGTCCCGCTTGTAGTGAGAGTAGTCTTCGAGATGCTGGATTTTTTCGAGGCCTTCGGGATGCTGAGATTCCACGACGATGCTCTTCTTGCCTGGGAAAAAATATTAAGTTTAAAGGCCTGAAATGTTTCGGTCATACATTTATTAAAAAAATATTTCACAGTTTATATTATAGTATTTACAAAATCAGTTTTTGAATTATTAGAAAAAGAATTAAAATAGTTATATATGTATGTATTAATATATTTTAATCATTCATCTTTAATTCATCTTTTATGATGCCCATTTATGCACTTTCCAAAATGTGAGATAATAAACCATAAAGTGCATTTGGAATATAAACAGTATTTAACATTATTATGTTTAATTACTTTTTATTTAACGAATAAAGCGTTTAATACTCGATTTGAACACTGTTTTGTAAAGAAAACTTCAGAACGAAAATCTATTTGAGAGGTATCATTTATGATTTTGGTAACTATATATATAAAAGGTGCAGAGAAAAATTATCTCAAATTTGTATATGATAACAGTTTTAACATTAAGAAATATTACGATAAAAATCAATTTAATTTTCTTTTTAGAAAGAAATTTTAAATATCTAGATGCCAATAAATTTCCTTAAACAATTTGTTTTCAAAATATGTGCTGCATTCTATGAATATTGCAAATATATTTTTCCAAATGAATGAACAACATGAAAGAGGGTAAATTTATTGTATGTACTTAAGAAATTTTTTTCCATCATTAACTCAACACAAAAATAGTATTTTAAATTATAGAATTATAAATTCATTGCAAGTTACAACTAAACTCTGAAAACTTTTCATATAGCTGCATCTCTGATGTAGCTAAATCAGAGGTTAGGCTTATTATGAATGCATAACGTGATCACTCACTTATGCAAATTAGACTTGATGATGTTTGTGCAGTTCCCATGGTATTGGTTGCGACACAAGTATAAGTTCCCGTGTCTCTAGTATCCACACCTCGAATAGTAAGCGACACATATCCGAAATTAAAGAAAGTTGTAATTCTGGAGCCTATAAAATAAAATTGTAACGTTAAGAATAATTAATATTACACAATGGATACAGTAAAATTTCAATCTGTTGAGTACCAGCATTAAATAAAATTTGAAAAGAAAAATTATTGTTATCTTTGAGTTTGTCTTGGTGAATCTGAAATTCTTAAAATCGGATTCGCAACAAATAAAATATGCTGACATAAACATAGATTTTCGAATACAAACAGATGGATTCTTTTTATGCTTCAAAAGTTGTTATTTTAGACGACTCCATATGAATTGCTCAAAAACATTTATCCTTTTAAAAACGTGTCTACTTTGTATTTCTGGCACATTACAAATTTTTTTTGTATATTTTATTTTTAAAAAAATCAGATTTATGTACTAAAAAATATCAGATTATTAGATCGGATATTTTAAAAAGTTAGATTATGAACTAATAAAGATGTCTTAAGAAATATGTAAACCGTTGCTCAGAGGCATTGATTCAGCATAATTTAGCTAAACCAATAACACCGAACACAGTTAACACACTTTATTTTAGGATATTTCAAAAATTTTTGTTCAGAAAATTAAATTATAAGCAAAGGGCTAAAAAATGAATATGTAGAAAACAAATACTTAAATTTAAATAATGGCATTTACCATCTAAGTAAAAGCGCTTAAATCAGAGTGAATTCCATAATTTTAAAGAAATAAATTCTAAATTTGTTGTAAATAATCTTACTGATTTAAAATAAGTTTGTATCTTGACTCAAGTCATACTAAAAGATGATATTTAAATATTTATTTTGCTAAGTATAAAAATACTGTATAAAAGTTTTACCAGATTTAAATAATTCTGCTGGCTGTATATGGAACAAGAAATGTCAGCTTCAAACTGCCAGACAGACTTCTTTACAAGGCAGATAGATTGACTTAGAACTACAAAGTTCAACATAAATATACTATTTTTTTCCTGGGAATGAGAACCTTTAAGAAATTTTTTGCAACATTTTTCCTCTTTTAAAAATCAAGAGAGATAGGGGTGTTTTTCTGTGATAAATTCCTAAAAAAAATAACTGAACCAAAATTATTGGAGCATTTTTGAATTATTTTTTTTTATTTGATATCGTACAGTTTTTCTTCCCTTAATTTTTATAATTCTTCAAATATGTATGCATGTTTTGATTAATTTAAAACAATATTTTTCCTATAACAATGAAAATCAAATAATTTTAATTATTTCATTAAATATTTAATCTCGCTATTTTCCTCCATTTTTTGAAAATTAAGGAAGATTTTATTTGCTTACTTTATTTTAGGAAGAAGGAAATGAATGCAGCGCAATGAGCTGGCGGTCACATTCCCAATAACACTATGATGTCGTGTGGGATATAATCTCATTAAAAACTTCAAGTAAGTTATAAACGGAACAAGAAAAGGGAAAATAATATTATCTAACAAAGTATAATTGATTTTTTTCACGCATTATACTTACAAATGTTTTAATTGAGATATTCAAAGGTATCGAGTGATGAGCAAGAAATTTAACAGAAAAATAAGAATAAATGCTCGAAGCAAACTAAAATGATCGCCAAATGCGGCATATTTGTGACCAATGCAATGGTTACTCACTTGCTTCCACAGCTCTCCCGTCTTTCAGCCACTCCACTCGCATCGTCGAATCGCCCGAGGGTTCGAGCCGGGCTTCGAAATGAGCCGTCTTGCCCTCGTTCAGTTCCAATTTCTGTATGAGCTGCGTTTTGAAGTAGGGCTTCTGTTTCACCGTCTCGTCCACTTCCACAAATGTTTGGCGCTGGAGCATTTGGTAAGCCTCGAGCTCTTGAGTCTTTTGAATGTAGCTCTCTTGCTCAGGAATACCCAAACTGCCTGTCACTTGTTCGGTCACTGCAAAGAAAGAAAACAATCATGTGTTTTTTAAAAGATTTCTAAGGACTAATCATTGGATGGTAAATTAAAAGATAGACTAGATTCGAAATAAGATTAAAATTCAACAAAACAATATTTCTTTTTCTACGCGTCGTTATAAAACTTTTCTCATAATTAAAAGCTGATTTATTTTAAATAAAAATTTTCACAGAAAAATTATGGAATAATAACTACACTGAAAATGAAATTGATATATTTGAACTGAGAGAATTTTCATTAATGGATTTAAATTGAAGACGTTCACAGATAAATTAAAGGTCATTTCCAAAAAGTGTAGGCTTGAATATAAAATAATACTTCCATTTTATTTACATTCACCAGGTAATACGAAGTAGCATTAAATATATTAATAATAGAGAGTACAATCATTACTCGAAATATTAAGTACTCGTATAAATAATATCACTAATATAGAGAATCAATATAGGAATAGGGAATGTATGGCATATAATAATAATAAAAATTATCAAACATTATTTAATAGTCAAGTAAAATAAAATTATCTTAGCTTTTACCATTAAATGCTTGCGTGTTTTTGAAATACTGAAAATTTAAAGGGATCAACAAATAAAAATAAGTTTATCAAAGAAAAAAATGAGAAATGTTTAGTAATATTGAAAAATATTATTAAAATCTGCATCTCAATCGTAAATGCATTCTATTAAATTGCAACTACACAAAGAAATAAAAATTTGAAAAGAAATGAGATCCCTTGGATCGCCATGTTACCTTTCACTTTCAGAGTGGCGGTTGATATCGCTTCGCCCTTCTGGTTCGTAGCCTTGCACATGTACACCCCCGAGTCCTCCGCCCGGACGTTGGAGATATTCAGGGCGACGTAGCCAAAGCTGAAGGTGGTGCTGATGCGGGTTCCTAAGCGTGATAAATAAAATAAATCACACACCAGACAATAAATACAATTTATTTTTTGATAGACTCAAGAACAGCAATCTCGTGTAATTTTAAATAGGATCCTTGAAACAATAATACAAAAACATTATAAAGAAATGAAGTCAGACCTACCCGCTGTTAGCTGCTTTCCATTGAACAACCATTCTATCTTCATAGTGGGATCGCTTACTGGAGTAATTTGACCTTCGAAATGAGCAAAGCCTCCTTCCGTGAGGTTCTCCAAAGAATGAAGAGGTCTCACAAAAACGGGAATCTGTGAAACGATCTCCTCGATGGATTCTTGACGCTGATACTTTTCATAGTCTTCGAGATGTCTAATGGCGTCCATGCTTTCAGGATGTTGCGGGGCCCGCTCAATCTTTGCTCGAGCTGTAAAGAGTAATCTCATTTATTTCAAGTATATAGCTAACAAATCATCAACAATATCAGAGTCATTGTCTTTTCTAGTTGAAAACACGTAATTCACTTCCAATACATCCTCCGTTCTAATGAAAAAGAACGAAATAAAATTTTAAAAAAATGTATTGGTTTGTCAATATTCAACAATTTTTTTAAGATTATACTAATAAAATTAATTTAATGTACTAACCCAGAAATTTTAACTACCGATGCATAAAATTCTTGGAAAACCAAAAGGGCTTATGATATCGAAAATGATGTGTCAAAAAAGAACGTCATACTTACGAACGCATCTCAGAGTAGCTGTGGTCGTAGCTTCTCCAGCCTCGTTGACGGCCCTGCACATGTAAACACCAGAATCTTCAGCATAAACATGAAGCAGGGTAAGGGCCACATATCCGAAGTTGTACGTTGTCATCACCCGAGAACCTTAAAAGAGAAAAGAACAATTTTTCAGCAAAATTATGATAGTAAATAATGAAAATGAAGAGAAAAATTCTTTATTATATTACGAGTTCTGAGAGGGAAAAAAATCAATACACTTTTAAGAAATATTTTACAACGCTTTAATAATCACAATTTAAGTGATATACGCTACCATTTCTTTTGTAATAATCTAGAATTTAAATATATACATATATATGGTTTTAGTTTCTACAGAATAGAAAAATTCATACAAAAAAAACCTAAAACCAAAGCACATTACACGAAAGATTATTAAATGGATCGGTAATTATTTTTTAGCATTACATTTTAATAATTTTTGATTTTACTGTTCAAACAAAATTTAACAGTACTATATTAAAACCGAAAACGAAGACAAGTAAATTCCATATTTTTGAAATAGGAATTACACCCTAGCAACACGTGTTTACCGACAAAAGTTCGTAACCAACTGCTCATAGATACTCACTTGCTTCGACTGGCTTCCCATTCACGTACCACTCAATAACCATTGTCGGGTCACCAATGGGTATGAGCCTGGCGTCAAAGTGAGCCCGGTCCCCTTCCTGGAGGGTCAAGTCCCGGATGTGCGTGGTGAAGGCGGGCTTCTGGGGCGGCCTCTCCTCTTCCGGAGCCCTGGCTCTCGGGGCTGCCCTTTCCACCGGCTTCAGCCACACCACTTCACGAGGCGGAGAGCCTCTGCAAAACAAAATCGTGTCACATTTCCGATGGCAAAACTTTCCTCGGACACAGGTCATCGTTGCTTGGGTGTTAATAGACTTTTTTTCATGAGGAAAATTTAATAACAAAGACGAAGAAAATTTATGGCCATTTTATTCTACCTGTAGAAAGCGTTTATCGAAAATTCAAATATTAGCACTTTTATATAGTAGTGTTGATTTAAAAATGCTATTTACTCAACAGTCAAATAACTAAAATTGTCGCAAATACAAATTATATGAACTATAAGTGGTTATGTCGTCTATTTAATTGCCTTCACTAAGTTATTACAGTAATTAATCATACCGAGTGTTTGTGTAAAAAATAATGCGACTAAATGAGGATGTCATGAACCACGATAAATACGCACATTTTCACAAAGTTCTTAAAATCAGAAACTAGCCTAAAATAAAAAACCAATATGTTTATAAAGTTAAAAATATATTGAAATCAGTGGATCAATTGGTTGAAAAAGGAATCCAAAATGTTTAATTCCATCATTTTTCAAATAATTAAAGTATTTATTAAAACACACATGAACATTTAGTGTAATTAAATATTTATCTCAAAGTTTATATAATATTTGAGTTCTTGAGTTATTCTTTAACCTTTTCAGCTCTGAATTTTTAATATGTGGAAGAAAAAAATGATGGAAATTAGTGATAAGGGCCACCAAGAGAGCATCCATATTTAATTCCATCTCATTTTCACCACGAGTACAGGAACGAGGAAGTCGTGGCAAATGCCACCATCAGGTTCGAAAAAAAAATGAAAATTAAGAATTTAAAATACCGCGGTTGCAAATGCCACAAGGAGAGGTTAAAAAAGTGAAAAAGGAAATACAGCTTAAAACTAAAAATCTCATATATTCTTTGTAATAAAATCAAAATTTAGACTAGGTTACTATTCTTTAAAAAAATTATGAAGACAATTAAATAATCTTTGCAAAAATATATAATTAATTTTAAGCTTCATATTTAAAAAAATGAAATGTTAATTGAATATAAGTTCTTAATGGTGAAAAAAATTCTAGGCATCTTACTCCGGACAAATAACTTTTTGGGGTCTTGGTAAATGAAGTCGCCACGGTTCAGGAGCAGGAGCACTTTCACCTGCAACGAATATTCAAGAAAAATCGTATAAGAAATCGAGGCAGTAAAATTAAATAGTTTGTTTATGAATGAGTCTAACATCATTTAAAAAATTTTGAACAGAAAAATGTTACGTACTTTCAACGTAGAGACGAGCACGAGTAGCAGTACTACCAGCTTGATTTTGAGCAGTGCATTGATACCAAGCTGAATCCAACATGGTCACTTTATTGAAATAAATCGTTGAAGCACCCTCGTTGGTTTCTGCAGTAAAATAATTCGAGATTTAAAAAATCCCTAATACAATTTCATTCAAGTACGGTTTTAAAAATACACACAAAGATTTAATAAATTATATATATATATATATATATATATATATATATATATATATATATATATATATATATATATACATATATATATAGCCACAATCAACTTCATGTTAATGCAAGTAATAAAAAAAATTAAGTCAATTCCTACTAAGGTCGGCAAAGAAAATTTTTATATTAGTTACTTTTTATTAAATAATTGCAATTGTTGTTGTTGTTCTCGTGTTCCGCTTAACAACGGAAGGAGGGATGCAGCAGCTTCTGAAGGAATGAACCACTGAGCACCCGAAGGCAGAATTCTGACTTCTAGCTCACGTCACAAACCCTTTTTACGGGGAGGACTTCATTCACGCATTTCATTCATTCATTAACAGATAGTAATTTACATCTGGAACAGAGAACAGTCACCTCTGACCCAGTACCCCCAGTGGTATTAATCTCGACATGAAAGACTTTGTGTCCAAGACAGATTTTGCGCCCATCACACAAGTCTTCGGCTGGCGGGTTCGAACTCGCAGCCCAGTGGATTTCAGTGGATGAATAGAAAATATTTTATCAGCGATTGAAAATGGGAGCAAGATATATGTATATAGGGAGAGTGTGAGCTAATAGTAGGAATTGGAAAAAGTCAATGATTATACAAAAAGAAAGAATTTAAAACCCTTTTTAAGAAATACTTTGCATAAATGAACACACAGGTAAATATTTAAGAATTAAAACTGCAAACACCATCAGTTGAGAAGCGAATATTGCACATTATAAAAGAGTAAGAATGATATAATAGCAATGAAATTTATTTCAATGACTAACCGATGATGACATTGGGAGGCTGGGAGTGCAGTTGGACTCCATCTTTTTGCCAAGTGATGTTCGGGATCGGGGTGCCGATTGCTCTGCAATGCAAAGTCACAGGTTCTCCCTCTCGAACATGCTGGCTCTGGAAACGCTCCACGAATTTTGGAGCAACTATTTGTTCTTTTTCTGAAAATGTTTTTAATTGAATATGTTAAAGTCATAGATTATTAATATTATAAATACTTTATCAAGTATTCTTTTCAATTTTAAAAGCGTACTTTTTAAAAAATATATACATAAATTTTTAATAAAAAATAATAACTATATTGAGTTAGAAGATGCATGTTCACAATCATTCGTTTAAAATATGTTGCGGTATCTTTGTACCAATATTATTTCACAACATACAAATTATTTCATTTCTTACATTTGGTTCAAAAGCTTATCAGGTTAGAAAATATTTATTACTAATAAAGTTCCTGTTAAATAAAAGAATTTTTTTTAAATAATTAATTTCAAAATAAATTATTATTCTAATTAGCTTGTTCACACAAAAAAAGGAAAACCTAATTTATATTTTTAAGCAAATTTTTATCTAAAATTTAAATAAAATGTTGAGTTGCTTTTGTGTGCATTACTAAAAAAGCAACTTTTAACGTAGCATTTAAATATTTCTAAAGCAGAAGCTAACTCTGATAAATATCATTTACGAAAGAATTAATTTTTTAAAAAACGAGCAAATTTGTTTATTATTCATATACTTAGAAGTTCACTTATGTGAAATCGTTAAACATATATATATATATAGATAGATAGATAGAGATTTAAAACCTTAATGAATACAAATTAATTAAAACGAATATACAATAACATCTTCAATTTAAGAAAAAGTGTAGTATTCACAGTGATAAACACGTTGAAAAGGGAAAATATAAATATATTATTCCGAAATGCATCATTTTTTTAAATTGAATGATGCCTTTTATGTCTCACACATTGTAATAAAGCAAATAACATATTAATTTTGCAATAGATACTTTCAAAACTACTCTATATTTCTTTTAAAACCATTGTTTAAAATTATTTAATATTTTACCTATCACGTGTAAGTTGACATTGAAAGAGACTTCTCCACTTTTATTCTTGGCCACGCAAGTGTATGTGCCGGTATCCGTTCGGCTTGCAGTCGTTATCATGAGGGCGTGAACACCCCCTTCGTTCACTAAAAGTTTGTGGGTGGCATCGTCGATCACTTGTTTGCCGTTGAGATACCAGCTGACGTCAGGGAAAGGTCGGCCGCTCACCCTGAGATCGAATCTGACCATTTTGCCTTCAGTGACCTCCCGGTCGCCCGGAACTTTGACAAAGTTGGGCTTCAGGGCTCGGCTGGCACCTGTCGAGCTAATGTCCACGTCGTTCTCTTGGACTGTCCTCACGGCGGTGGTCGTGGTGGTAGCAGCGCCATCACTGAGGGTAAAGGAAGTGGGTTGAGATGTTATGAATTGCGTTTGGTTAATATTATTAGCGGCGTATTGCTGCTGCTGCTGGTATAACTGTTGCTGCTGCTGATAAACCTGTTGTTGTTGTTGTATCTGCAGTTGCTGCTGCTGTTGTTGTTGCAGCTGCAATTGCTGCTGTTGTTGCTGTTGCAGCTGCAGTTGCTGTTGTTGCTGTTGCAATTGTAGTTGCTGCTGCTGTGAGTAAAGGTTAGTAGTGGACACCATTTGTTGGGACTGAATGTGGGTTTGCGAAACTTTCTTCGAATATGTTAGTTGTTGTTGCTGTTCCGACTGAAAGCCGAACTGAGTGCTTTTTGGTAAGGGTGAGGAAGGTGTTACGGGGGCATAACTGCGAATTAAGAAAGACAAAAGGCAGAGGCAAAGAAAAAGAAAGAAAGTTCAAATTAAATACTATTCTAAACATATATAAGCAAAAGAAAGCAAGCAAACAAATGATGAATTCTCATATGTACATACTTCATTCTACTGCATAACAACCGAATTGATATTAATAAATAAATCCGTAAAAAAGGAAATTAAAGACCCTACTGCCGAAAAAATAAACAAGTATACAAAATACAAAACCCTCCTAAGTTCATAATAATAATTAATATTTTATAAAAACCATGAGAAAAGTCATCATTTCATTGATGTTATTTTAAAGCATGAGAAGAAAGAGCAAAGCAAAATCCTAACTAGACCGTTCTTCGCCAAAAAGCGTTAGAAGCACATTGAAAAAACATTTTTCAATACATAACAATAAAAAACGAAAACTGCCATTCTAAAATTTAATTTCAACTCACTTATTAGGCATTTCTTTAATGAAACATACAATTTTAATTTCACATTTAAAACCTTATTTTGAAAATATTATTTCTTGACATTTTTTAATTGAACAAGTAATAAATAGATTATTTTATTATTTATTTTAAACCTGTTTAACCAGCAATCATTGTTTATAATTTTTCTTTCAGTTTATTATATCTTTTAAAATTATTTCTCGTTTAGTTTATTCATTAATTATCAATGCCTTTTTTGAGGGGGGCGGGTAATAAAACAACAGTAGAGGCGGAATAAATTACAAAAACTTGATGTGGCAATCAGAAAAAAATGCATAAAAACTTTAAAAAATCAATCTGAAATGTTTAAGTATTCAGTAATTTTTTTTTTAATCATCGGGATATTTTCATTTTCTTGTGCAAGAAAAATGAACCTTACAAAAAATGTCAAGATAAATAACGACATAATAATTGTACAAGTGCATGAAGTGCGATGTTTTACCTCCTCTGCGTCTGAAGTTGCTGCTGAAAGCTTGTCGGAGTGCCCACGCCTTCAATGACCAGGTGGGCGGAGCAAGCAATGCGTCCGTTCGTGTTTTCGGCCAACAGGGTGTAGTAGCCCGCGTCTTCAGGCAGCGCCATGTGAATGTGGAGGAGAGCCACGTCGTCTGTGTATGTCATCTTGAAGCGCTGAGAGGCAGCGATCCGCTGACCATTCTTGAACCACGTAATCTGAGGAGAACATTTTATGACTTAGAAAAAAAGGTTCTTCGTGTGAAAAAAAATATGTGGGGAATAAAAATATTACAATGACCCCTTATGACGCCTCAAGTTCAAATACATTTTTTTAAATGACACTTAATGTTAATGCGGTTTTTTCAAATATTAATTCATTGATTTCTTATTAATTAATTAAAAGCTAACCTTCCTGTCAAATGAGTAAGACTTGAGTCGTTGCTTTTTTTAGCTGTTGTTTTTCCCTATGCAAATGAGTTAAGGCTTAACATGTTTTTGACCGATTATTTCAAGAGATTCTGTTTAATTTCTTATTGTTTGAAATATCTAAAATTAAAATTTGTTAATTAATCGTTTTTCTTATTCATTTTGAAGTACTTTTGAATGGGAAAAAACCACAATAAAGGAAATTTAAAATTTCTTATCTGTATTGCGTTACTCCAACTGGTATAGAAAATTACGCATGAACGTTGCCTGAATTGGCGTTGGAAACTCAACCCCCAATTGAGAGTATTCTGATGTATTTTAAACGGATGTGATTTTGTTTTGGCCAGGCATAATTTTTATTAATAATTTATGTTGTAATTATGTAATAAAAAGTAACTAAAATAAAAAATTTCTTTGTTAAGTAGGAATTGATTCAATTTCTTTTTAACTTGTTAGCTAGCTGAAGAAAAAAAATAAATATTTTAGTTCATACAATTACTATTTAGCTGAATGAAGTTCATCACATGCGCTCATCTAAATATTTTATTTAGTAAAAGAAACTCAGGCGAATCTTACTTTTGGTTTAGGATTTCCAGATATCTTGGCTTGGAATGTAGCTTCGGAACCTTCCAGTAGTTTACTGTTGCGGGGTCTGGCTATGATTTGTGGGGCACTGGGAGGTTGTGCCTTGTCTAGGGGCGCGGGTTTCTCGGCTGTAACGTCTTCGCCCGGGAGTTTCCTGAACAAGGACTCACGAAATTCGACTTCTCGAAGCAGCCGGTATTCGAATGTGTCAACCCGGAAGCTCTGGAATAGAGAACGATCGAAATAAGAGAGTCGCCAAATAACAGAATCATTACAAGAGTACATTGATGATAGCAAAATACACACTTGAACAGAAATATTAGAGATTTAAAAAGAAAATAAGGATCTGATATTTTAGAATTTATTCAAAAATGAATTTGGGTAGTTTACGAACATAGGCAGTATTCATTACGATATCTTCTTTCATTTCCTAGACAATTTCACATTTAAACTAATTTTGAATTTAATTGACACCTTAATAATTTATTTTATTTTAATAATTCTGCAAGAAAAATTTGTTTATATCTTTTGATATGCATGTCATGAAAAAAAAACCACTAAAGAAATAAAATTCTTGAAATATTAGCCCTATTTAAAAGTTAATGATTCATAATTAAAAGCATTCCAATATTAAGATAGATTAAAAAAGCAATAAATGTCATTCAAATGAAACAAAAAAGGTTTTGCAACCGACATAAATGATTAATTATATTTTAATTAATCATTATAATAATTTATTGTAAAAATTCATTGCAGTCCCTAAAATTTTATATTTAAATTTTTTTATTTTTAACCAATTTATTTATTCGACAAACCAATTTATTAAAGTTTCCACAGATCTTCCTATGATACTCTTTTCCGCCGATTGCCATAGGCGGTTGCCTTGTTTGCCTAGTCGAAAATCCGCCATTGTGTGCGTTTCATTCTAGCTGTTTTATTCCAATAAAAAAGTTTTATCTACTATTTTTTATTATAAAGGTTGTGACAAAGTACATTCCATCCATAATTTTTTGTTAGCACATTTAGAAAATTGTGTTTTACATTTTGTATTATTTTAAAGAAATAAAATATAAATTTATATAGATAATAAAGGCTTATCATCTCTTTTTATTACTACGCTTTTTATTCTATCGAAAGATTTCAAACTAAATGAAGATTTTAAATATAAATAGGCACTGACCATTAAAAGTGGAAGTAAAGTAATAACTTCTATACTACAAATGTGCTAATCATTGCCATCTTTAATACATAATGCAAGAATAGAAGTTCGTTTTATAAAAAAGAAAAGAAAAACGATGCACAAATATTAATTTTGGACACTTTCTTTAAGTTCCAAAATGCATATACATTTTAAAAAGTCTGGGATGCTTGAATTTTAAAAACTTACTTCTGTACCACTGTAGTACATGGGACAGCTAGGGTCGACATCATAATCTGCTGAAGTGGTCCTCTGGTACATACCATCCATGTGTTGTTGCTGTACATAAGATTGGACATAAGTACCACTCACTTGCTGGCCCATTTGTGTACTTTGTATGTGGGTCATAGGGGCCTGAACTTGTCGGAAAGTGTCTTGTGACACAAGTTTTCCTAGTTAAAAAAAGAGAGAGATTTACTTTGGTTATTATTTATAGAATGAAAAATCAACATAATGATGTTTGAAATTAATACATTTTTTGAAATAAAGATATTAAAAGGCAAATATTTAGTGGCAAATTGATGAGATAATACGTTATTTCATTTGTCGCTTGTAAAGTAAATCTGGATAATTCTCGCTAAATTATCAATATTGCATACCTTTTACATCTCTATTAATGGCGACAGTGAGAGATGCTTCGCCAGCGCAGTTGACTGCTGTGCAAGTGTATTCTCCATCATCATCGGCTGTGAGTCCTTTAATATCAAAAATGCACATCCCTGTGGTTGGGTTATACGTTACATTTCGTCTGCGAAAAGAAAAAGAAAACAATGTATTTCTCAGATAATAAGGATCAAAATAAATATCTTTATATAAAGATTTATAAGAATATTTAGCAAATAAGCATTTAAGGTTTATCATAAAAAGCATCCTATAAAATTGGCTTCAAGATATTTTATTGTTTTCTGTGTGTGGCATGACGTCGATTTATAATTTACGTCGATAATTTAAATCATTAAGATCTACAGTTCAAAAATTTAAAAAGCAAACCTCAAAAAAAAAGATATTTACTCAAAATAATAATGGACATTTTTCAAAATGATTAGAAGAGAATTTTCATAGAATAAGTATTAGAACTTCTAGAAATTCACTTCTTCCGCGCTCAGAAAACTTTAGATATTTTTCTCTCAGGAAAGAATAACGCATTTGACATTATTCTTTTTTCTTTAAGAAATGTCTTTTCTTGTTTTTCTTTCAACCTTCTTGTCTTCTTGACCTTTGTGCTTCCGAAATATTAATTAATTGTAAAAAATAAAGGTTCGAAGAGAAAAACTTCTAATAATAGGCATCCATTGCTAAGTTTAGATGCTTCTAAGCCTCTAAAAATGAAGTGCACAGAAAACGAACCTGTTATCATTCTTGATAGGCATCCCTCTTCTTGACCAGACAACTTCTGGAGGGGGGTTCCCTGTGACTCTGCATTCGAAGTGAGCATTGCCTCCGTCGATGAACCGGCCAATCGTCGGGGGCTTCTCGAATATCGGCGGAGTGGCATTCAAGGGCCGATGCCCCTGAAGTTGACTGCAAAGGACAAAAAATTTTGTTGAAAAAATCGGGATACTGAATGAAAGATTGGCAATTTCTTCAACCAATCAACAATTCTTATGAATTAATCCGATTCTTATTCCAACAGAACTCTATTTAGGGATTACAAATCCAGCGTTTGTGAATTCCTCTTTCATGGTTAAATATTTTCGAATATGAACCCGATATATCCAAACAAATATTAAAATGAGCAAGTTAACTAAGAGGTTATGAAATAGAGTTTCTCTTCGACTTAAAATGCAAGCATTCTAATGCATTAAAATAAATCTAGAAATTATTTTAAAGGGCCATTTCTGCAGATAAATTCCCAGATTAATTATTTTTATTCAATCCAATTTTTTATTAATGAAGTTATTTGATATTATAATTCATTACAGATGTTGTTCCAAAGAAAATCATTCAATGTTTGAAAAAAGTAACCACTAATATTTTTTTTAAAGGAATTTTAATGGATTAGTATAACACACGCCAAAATGCGTTCTAAAAATTTCTGATGTATAAAAAAATTATTTATGAATTTGCGCCTTTTATCAGTATTTCGATAGATCTAACAAACTTAGACACTTCCTTTAAGCATCTCTCGTTTGGAATAGGTAGAGTTAAAAATATATATAATCATGTAAGAAAAAATACATTATACATGCTGAAACATTTTCGCGAAAAAAAAGGGGGGATAGAAAATTTCCGAATAGAGCTTTCTTCCGCTCTCAATCAGTTTATTCAAAATTTGCATCAGGATACGCATTTATGTGTCATTGTTATGTCTCAATTTCAAAATGATCAGCAAAATTTCCCTCACTTCGATACTTTAATTTGGTTTTCCAATTTTTTTTAATAAATAAAGGTACAAAAATTATAAAATTCCGACGGACTCAATTTATAAACTTGTGCATGATTTCTAATAATTTCATAGTTGATTGTATTCAAAAGTAAAAAATGAATTATTGTGTCATTCTGAGTATTTTGCACAAGGAGCCTATTCTTCTAAAATCTATTTGCATAATAAATGCATCTTGCAATATCTATAAGTGCAACTATTTGTTCTAAGAAAAAAATATCAGAAAAAAATTCGTTTCATTTTTTTAAACCTTTTTAATTGAAAACTGCCTAATAATATTTAGAGTAGCTGAAGAAAAAAAATTAAAAACTTAAAGTAATATAAATCATATTCGTTGAGATATAAATGTCTCTTTGATTTTCTTGGAGATGAAACCAAATGACATCTCGTTCGATGATCAGTTTTGTGAAATAGCAAAACGATGCTGCTTTACAAAACACACGTGGTACAGAACTCGGGTTGAAAAAAGTGTTTGCGCAGTAAACTGAAAAAAAAATTAATGTCCTCATACTGAAAATCAAAAGTTTAATTAAAAGTTAAAGTTTAATAAAAATTTATTTTACTTTGAGCGTTATAAAAAATCACCATGGCTTGACTGATATTCAAAAAATACAGCAAATGCCTTCGAAGTCATAAAAATTCCCTTCCGCAATTTATTCAATTAATTAATAATCGGTTAATTAAAAGTTTCAAAATTTAAACACTGCAAGTTATGGAAACTATATTAATATCTATTTTGGAAACTATCATGATTTTTTTTTTTCCTTCAAGGAAGTCAAACTAATATTTGGAGTCATTTGTTCAAACAACGTGTCACGTGAATTTTTATTACGACATTAAATTTTAAAATATAATGCTGGCGACTTTAAATGCTCTGTCACTCAAACCATACATCAAAATTAATGAGCACGGTTGGTTTATCAGTACACAAAATTTCATGTAGTTGAACCTTAAAATCCCTCATCCAGCTGTTTTGTGATTCTTATTTAGGTTTGAAAACGATGAGCAGGAAGAAGGAAGCATTCTTCATTTGTCACTTTTCAGACACCTCATCTTCTCCCCGTCTAAATACGTGATGCATAGGTACATAAATCGCCACGCTTCTTCATTGCTACTTTTTAAAATCATTCTAAAAAGAGAGCCCCAATTTTTCCGCAACTGCGATGTTTATTCAGTGGAGCAAAAGCAAAAAGTGAACGCAATATTTAGCGAATAAGCCTAACGCACTCCCAAATAGGACAGAAGGAGAAGCTGCCAAGGATCCCAGTGACGAACTCCAAAGCCTCGCACCTCGGCTCAAAAATAGATCCGCGGAAACAAAACAACTACAACTTCCACTCCCATCTGTCTGAACTATCAGTTGCAGTTTTGAGTCAGGAGCTCGAAAAGCAAAAGACTGCAGAAATGAATACAATTCCTAATTTGCACGCATGCGATTTTGAATTATCTCGCGCCATCACGTTGAAAAAAAGAATGAAAATAGAAAGTAATTTAAAATTAGCTAGAGACACTAGAAAATATTTTTTCAAGCGTCTCTTTCCACTCTGAAAATAGAAATTTTTGATATCCATTTCTTTTATTACATATTTTATTTTTGTCACGCCCTTTTAACACAAACTAAATCTTTCGTGCTACTTTTATTTGATTCCATGAATAGAATTAGAATATACAGATATATATTTATTAATAATATTTGCCGAACGTTCCATGAAATTTGAATGCATGCCACTTCATGGATATAAAATTGTCTATCAGAGCATACAGATGACGCCCATGGGATCTCACATAAATCGCAGGGGAATTTAATCATTCGAAATACCGCACTCACAATTCGTACGCATGAGTGTTCAGATATAAAAAGGGGGAAAAAACAGGGCAAAAGGCTTCATCACCAACCAACTAATAAATGATTGTTCATGAGTTCATGGGTCAGCTATCACAACTTTGAATACATCCGCTTGTTCTAAGAAGAAATCTTGTCAATGAAATCACAAATTTTAGAACAACTTTCGTGGTCCACCTTCTTCAAAATTCACTTTGCATGTAAGCTAGAATGTCATTAGATGACACATTGAAATTTGGCAAAAATTTGTAAATTAGGAGACTTAAAAGTTAAAGATTTACACAGGAAAAAATAATAATTTGCAAAGGAACAAAAAAAATGATCTTAGCCAATCATTTCCCATTAAAAATTGAGATTGAAAGATTAGGAAGTTTAAAAATAATAACAACTAACAATTAAAACGGACTTTTTTGAATTTAAAGATGTAAATTTAAGTAAAAGAAGTTTACATTATAGATTTGGTGAATGAGTAGAAACATAATTTGAAATAAGATCTTAATTACAAGTTTATCAGCATGTCAAATTTAATTTCTTTGAACTGATAATTCCATTTTCATGACCAAAGAATTTTTTTAATAAGGAAACTACAAAAAGGACCTCAATATTCGCAAATTTTATTTATTTCCTAAATATAATGGTGCATTATGAGTTATTATACTGCAGATGGTTATTTGAAATTAAATCAAATGTCATGTTCAAAAAGAAAAATAATTAGATTTTTTTTTTTTTTTTGTATTTTTACTCTTATTCTGGCTCAGGCGTCTATTTTAATTCTTCGGGGCTTAAATTAGAGCTCCATTAAATCTGGTATTTCTTATTTAAAAGGACTCAATAGCAGGTAAAAAAATATTTTTTTTCGTTCTTCTTAACAAGGATCTTCATCCCATATAAAACATATTTATATTCTCATTTTGAATACTTAGGATAATATAGGGAGTTTTTTGCCTAAAAATTAACAAAAAAAAATGTTCCTTGCAAAACCGTTCCTTTAGAAAACCATGAATAATTCAAAATTTTCACACAGAAAAAATATTACTTTAATTGCGGCAGTTCATGCATTAAATTCAAGGATTCTAAAGGGGAAATTTTTATTTTTTTAATTATTGCATACTTAAAATCTTATTTTAACAAATCTTTAATTTTGCACAAATATGTTACATATAAAACACTATATAGCTGTATAGAGGTAGTTACAACACTATATGAGGAAAAGCAAATGAACCTTTTATCCCTGCGTCTATATACTGAAAAGATTTTAATAGTCATTTTTGACACATGTCAATCCCATGTAAGGGAATCATAGAGATTTTTTAAAAGAATGTCCTTCGGCGGACAGTATTTTACCCCTTCACTAGGAGTGTGGGAACCTGTCGGCTTTCAGCCGATTCGGCTATTTTGCACAGCTTCCGTTGAATTCATTAAATAGTAAAAGGTGGAATGGGATCCGCAAATAAGAGAATATTTTAGAATGAAGTTACCATGTACTAAATAAAGATGAAACTTCGGAAATTAATCTGGGTTTAGTTTAAATCTTAAAATATCATTACATTTATGTACATTAACTAATCAAGTAAATCTAAAATGGGATCCGCGGGTCTCACAGGTGTCGGAATACTTTAAACAAAGGAGGTGAACTTTGGCCTTCCGTGAGGGGAGAGCAGAATCCGACATCACGCTCGTCGCGCAAATCAGCGGAAGTTACGATTCTGTTTTCGTTCTTTTCCATTCATTTGACTCATCAACACTGGGAAGGTTAAAAAAAATACTGGAACAATACGGCCCCGTAGAATGACTGCCAAGTGGGCTCACAACGCGTCAGCTTTTTCTATTGCAAAGTTCCTTTTCTTTTTCATGGAAAGGAATCCGTTCTGTCGGCAGGATGAGAAGATTCGACATTTATTCGACCTCACTGCAGACATGCAACAGGCAGCACTGCGGTCGCACATTCTGCAGCGGTGCCTCCGATTCCGAATCTTCAAATCGGCAAATGATATTTTAAGCGTGCCTGCAACGGAGGAAAAGCTGTTCCTCCTGTCTTCGGGCGAAGATCTGCATTTATATAACTTTTTAAAGCATGCATCAAAATTAAATGAGTTTTCCAAACATAGTAGCAGATAATATTTTTGTATTGTTTTTAAACTTATTTTTTAATAGCGTTTAATTATAACAATAACTATCTATGCACAAAAATATACAAATATATATTTAATGTCGTTACAACACGCCTGTGAATAAATTCAAAACTGAAATTTGTTTTAAAAAATGATTTCAAAATATGCTAAAAATATTTTGACAAATTTATTAAAATAATATAAAAATGGCACGGAAATAAAATTTATACTATAGGTAAGTAATATATATATTTTTTTAATTTTGAGATAACGCAAAAATGATTTTTGTGCTCTAATATGTTTTGAAGTTATTGAAGAAAAACTTTTTAGTTAAATTCCTATTCAACTTTTAAAAAACTTTCTTGTTGAGCTTCTCTGACCCAATAAATACTTGCCAAACTTCGTGGCTCCAGATTCAGCAGAAAGCCCTTCGCGTGATTTTCAACCCTGCATTTCGCATTCAACCTTTCACAATTTGAAGAAGCATAAATATTGCCATTTTAAAATTAGAGAAGAGTATCGTTTAATTTTCAGTCCATTACTTTATAAGTTTTCGATAGACAGAACGGGACTATTTAAAAGATTCTCGATTCAAAAAATAAATATTGGGATGCAAAAATGATGTAAAAATGACGAATCTTCGAAACGACCTGCAATTAATTGGGGAGAGAGGTAGCGAACTTTCAAAAAATGACTTCGAATAACGCTAAATTTCGTTTTCATGTCATTATTGTAATAAACAGAAGAGAAAAATCTATAAAATTTTACTTCTCTTGCTCCTTCAGTCCGATGGAAAATGAAACTAAAAATAATTAATTCAGATTCAACAAACCTCACTTATTAAACTTCCGAAAGAAGCGGTTATTATGTACATAACATTAGCCTCCTAATGGCTAATTCTTATTATGTACATAACATTAGCCTCCTAATGGCTAATTCTTTTTTTCTTTCGTGTTTAAATGAAAAAAGTTTTCATTGGTTTACTAATAGGTAAGTTATTCGTAAAATCGCGTTGTATGAAGTCGTTCAAATCTCTGACGCGTAATGGGAACTCACACTGCAGAAACTCGCGTCGCTCAGTATGTGTCAATTGTATATGCAAAAATAAGTGAATGCTTTAGACATTAAGAAAAATTAACTGTAACGGAGAGCGGCCATTTTTCTTCTTCGCTAGTGCAGATATTTTTAACTTTCTGAAACAGTTTTAATCTGCATTGATCCTCCATTCCAACTACTGTTTAACAACAGTAATTTTCTACGAGAAAAAGATTCCTTCGGATGGTTGAATTTGAACGGCATCAGTGTGTTATCTAATCTCTATATTATGAAAGATAATTTGTATTCAATAACATTTCTTTGACTAAGCATTTTTTCCTTCTTCTGTTTTGCTATGCAATCGGTTGCTATACATTTGCCAAACAAAACCCAAGAAATCGGCTTTGATACAATGCGAAGCTGACATAGTTTCAAGAAAATACTAAGCATTGTTTCTTTAAATCCTTAGATAAAAATTGTAGTAAATATAAGTAAAAGAAGAATTACAAAACTTTTACAAGAATTTTGAGTTATATTCCATACAGAGGAAAGTCCATTCCTTGTATTTCTCTCGTTTTTAACCTAATTTACTGATTAGCATTCAGCAATTTTCTTTATTAGACAGCTATTCAGAGGAGATGAGATTTACAACAAGGAGATTTCATTGTCTAGAGACTCAGTTACCTGAATTGATTTAAAAATTCCCTTTCAAAATTTATTACTTTTCCAATTGAATCATTCCGTTGGAATTTGGAATGAATGTGAAAACACCATTAGATCATTTTCGAATATTCGACTATTTTTTAAAACGAAATTTTATCTTTTCTAAAACTTAAATCAGTTGCAATTTTAAATAATTTAAAATTTTTGCAATAACAGGATAAACCTTTATTTGTTTTATTTTTAGCCATTAATTTTTACTAGAATGTTTTGCCTTTTCATAATTATCCTGCGTCCTATTATTTTTACTCTTTCAAAGAGATTGCACACTTAAGATATCTTAATACTACGCCATATCTTCCATTTTTAGATCTCCTTTGGTTTCCGTCTGCAAAAGTGGAGTCTTAATGGACGAGGGAATTACTTTCCTTATTCCTTAAATACCAGTTGTAAATGTATTTCATCTTTGCATGCCCATAAAAATACTTTTTTCGGGAGGAAAGGGGTCGTAAAAATTAAAATCTCTAAATTTTTTACTATATTTTAGAATTTTAAGTGAAAAAAAACGGATTTGAGCATTGGAAAATGAATTCTTTACGGATAGAGGAGAAATTAAAAAGGCAACCATTTTTATATTGACCTATTAAAGATGTATTTTTTAGAATTAAACCTGAGGGTGTGATCAACCCGAAATTTTTCCAAGATTTCAAATGTACTTGTAAGTCATCATCCTCACACTACCGTCGAAAAATCGCTGTGGAAAAGACTATTAGCAATCTTAAGAAATCGATACATAAGCAACAAAAAACTGGGTATGACTTGTGGAAGTATTTTTTTCGGCTAACTGAAACCAAAATTTGACACAGTATTACAAATTTGTTCACAAAATTACTCATTAAATTTCCTATCTTTAACCCACTGCATTCCATTTTGAGCTAATATGCAGGAGCTAATATCAGTGAACGTTCAGGGACGGGGAAAACAACTTTCCAAATAGATCTCATTCAAAATTAGATAAAAATCTACACATCTGCTGTAAAGATCGTATATCACATTTCATCCATCCAACCCAAAACATTTTTTAATTATCGTGTCCCCAGACAAATGTTATTTTTTCTTCTTTCGATTTTGGAGTTCAACTTGAAAATTTGTCAAATTCTCGAGTTCGAATTTTCTGATGGCTATAATAGTTTCTCCTTACATATTTCATACCCGAGAATTACTCCAAAAAAAAGTTCAAAATATATAAAATGTAAGTATCCTTCAAAATGAGACGCAGGAACTTAAGATAATAATTTTTCAAAATGAATATACAATATTGTTTTGAAAGTAATAATAAAAATTTGACATAACTGAATTAATTTAAACTGAAAAAGACTTGGAAAATAATATCAATATCCCTTGAAAACAATTTATTTCCGAAATATATGAATTCTTAGTAGTTGTAATAAAGTTCTATGACAAATAAAAAAATTTACTTATTTTATAAGCATTAATGTATGTATTAAAAATATATTTTTCAAAATTTGCATTGGAAAATATAAAATTAGAACGTTTGGGGATTTTTTTTGTAGTAGGATAATTTTTTGCGTCTTCGGAAAAGTTCTTTTCGCTCTAAAAAGTATGATTCTTTTTTATTCTATCAAAAAAATACTAAATGATGAGTATTTCTACGAGATATAGGAATAAAATTAACTTTAGACAGAAAAATTTATCAACATATTAAAACAAAAAAATAGAGGTTGAAAGGAAAACAAACTTACGGAGAAGGCGGTTGTATTACCATATTTTCATCTGAAAAAAAAATAGAACATTAAAACAAGAATGTCAATCAATATATATGCACATTACTAATAACAGACACTTTATGTTTCAAAAGAAATTTAAATTTTCAAAAGTGTTAAATGAAGGTATTTTTTCAATTCATACTATTAATTCACACTCCCTTTACATATGTTTATATGTCTTTTTCAAATTTTCTGTTTATAGAATGCTTTTTATTCATTCCCACGAGTACAAATACATTTTTTTTTAAACTTGCAGTGGATGAGACATTGGATGTTAATACATTTATTTCAAATATTCATTCATTCATTAAATCTAATTAAGTTTCAATACTTTGAATGGAGTTTTAGAAGTTAGTGAGGAGAACTGATATCAACAGGTTGTAGCTCAATCGGTAAAATCGAGTATTTCAGTATTTTTCGCGTGAAGATAAAGAATGTTAATCAATTCTTGTCAAAGTGAATAATTTTTCGATACATTTTCGAAATTTTGTACTTTAAGTATTCGTTTTATCCAAATGATTTTCGAGCGTGAGTCAGCAGTTGTGGTTTAGCGGTTGGAGTGAAGAATTTTACTCAAAAAAAAATAAAATTGAAGAAGTTTTGAGCTTTAGGTTCAATTCCGATTCCTCTCCTTAAAAACTTTGTCATCCATTGTTGTTCACTTCTCCTATCTAACCTTAAGATTGAGCTACGTGGCGAGAAAGAAATTCGAGATGGAGAAAAGTAATTCGCTTTATAATATGCCACTTAATATTGAGATTATGTCTTAAGTATATAGATATTTATATTAATTGTAATTATTTAATGAAAGGTAACTAAAATAAGAATTTTCTTTGTTGGCTTATGTAGGAATTGACTTACAATTTTTTTAACATAACTTGTTATATTTATTTTACCATTTTATATTTAATGGATAATGCATAAAAATATTATATTTATACATAAATGTTTTCCCAACCAAGTAGGATGTTTAGACGTTACGCAACCAATTTTTCAATCGTAGAAATTTTTCGAAAAACATTAGCCCTATTTGTACCATCCATCTAAGATTCTGAGATAGATCCGTGAACATTAACTGGCTCAATGAAGGTAATCTAAAATATTGAATACGGTCGGCCCATTCAAGCAGCATGCCATAAACGCAGAAAGTACAAAATGAGTGGCCAGAACTGTTTTGTTTTTTTTTCTCTACATACATAAATCATACAATTTCATTTCATTTATATGAGAAATACAATCGCATCAACTTAGAGTTTCCAAATGGAGAAAAAAATGTTAAGATATCCTTATTTCTTTTAGCTTCGAGCTAAAATGGGTGTTATAAAACGAGACGATACGTAATTTCTGGTAAAACATATCACAGATAAAACGTTTAAATGCAGTAAATTTATTAATAAAATTTTACGATTACATTTTTATCCAATAAATATGTCGAATTCCAATCAGTTAAGCTTTAAAGATTAAAGAATGGATAAAGAAAACCTCAGCATATTGAAGTGCAAAATAACAATAGAAATACAATTCTAAAAAAAATAGTCTATAACTGAAAAAAAAATTTCAATTCAAAGATTTAAATTATTTAAAATTATTGCTCTTGTGGTACAAAACATTAATACGTGACGAAAATATTAATCTGATGAGATTAATACTTGAGCATCAGTCCTTATATGTTTCAGTAGAAATACTGCCTAAAACAATAATTAAAACGTTTAAATATTTATTTATTAAACTTTACAATAAACACCAAATGTGATTATATATTTTCATGTTTCTATTTCTTTGAAAATATCGAAACATATGTGTTTCTTCTGTCACATGAATTATTACTTATTTGATAAGTCCTGCGTCGTGCAGGAGAATAAAGGCAACGCGTCATTATGAAATCGAAATATCCGATTGCAATTTATAACAGGAAATAAAGAAGAAACTTGCAACTAGTCCTAGAAAATACACAGAATAGCAATTTTATTAAGTTGTTGAGTTGGCTTTCCAAATCTCGCCTCTAAGTTATGATCCGAGGATTGAGCGGATAAGATGATGAGGCAGTGGAAGTATAAAACTCATTCTCAAAGTTTAAATAAATGCGAGAGTGAATAAAATGTAAATTTAAAAAATGGTAGTTGTTATAAAATTAGGTGGGAAATGTGATGATATTTAAATTATATCACGAATAAATTTAAAATAAGTAAAAATTCGAAAAAATATTCCCACTTTTTAAAAATTTTATTTGAGTAAAACTTTTCAAATTTCACTTAAAAACACGATACACAGAAGAGAATAACAGATACAAATGTTAGAAAGATATCGATTTAAAAAAATGGCGACAATCAAATTTTAAATTTATTCATCAGTTTTTGTTCTCAAAATCTACTAATAAATATTTTCAAATAGGCTTCTTGAAATTAGATCGGCTTATAGACATCGAAAGACTACTTATAAGCATTTTTCGACAACTCTGCCTTTTTTTAATAACAAAGCCGATTTAAAAAAATCGGATCAAATATTAGTTTTGTTTTTTACCAGTCATTCTCTTCTATATAACACATACTTAAGTAAAAATTTAAAAAATTCACTCAAATTTTTTTTTAATGAATAGAAACGTATTTTTTCAAGTATTTGCTTTTTTAAAATTTACTCCTGATACAATCAAGTTTTTATGAAGCTTTGCGCGCCATTTTACAGTTATTTATAATATCAACAATTCTGAATTCACACCTTTTTTTGGGGGGGGAGGGACATTAAGTTTTTATTCAAACGTGAAACAATAAAATTACTTTTATTCGCTTTTTCTACATATCCCGATTTTTCATCTTTAGACTAGACTAATAACAGTAAAAACGCTCCCAAATAATTGCTTATAAAAAATAAATAATAATACAACTCAAATATTTAAACAAAAGCACAAAATAGCATTTATATTGGGGAAGCATCGATTCTATTGCCGATGTAAATGCAATTAATGGAGTACAAAATTACTCTTAATTTAGCTACGGAACACCAATGATAGACTAGAAAATTTCAACAAATTGTAATTGCCATTTTTTTAAAAAAAATTATTTGAAAATCCGTTTCAAACAATCACTCCCCATACTCGTCTCTCTGAAGGTACTCTTAGAGGAGTGCGATTACTCGAAAAACGAGATTTTTCTCATTTGATAGTTCGAATTTGTATCGATGCCTTACTTTTTATTATTACTCATATTATTATTTAGAATTATTTTTTAGATGGCATCATCATTTAGAAACATAGAAGTAGAAATAAAAATGTAAATATTTGGATCTGATAAATAGTTGAGGATTCGGTTTAATTTTTTTGAAGCATAGATGTTGAATTAACATTCATTCGTCTTACATCTTTAAATGGTATATTAGTTTTTACATTACAGTGTTATGAAGGTTATAACCTCTCCAGCATAAATCATTCGAAAAATTTAATAATTTTAATATTATTCGAACATTACGATGAAAATTTCTGAATCATTCAGATGCACAAGTTCACAAGAAATATATTTTCGCGCACTCTCTAAATAATACTTATTCAGCCCAAGAAGAATTTAAAAATATTTTTAATTGAAACAATTATAATGATATGTCTAAGTTTTACAAGAATAATGAATTACGATAGAGAAATTGGATTTTTTCTCTTTGGTCATACAAAGTCTTAGTGGAAATTAGCAACGAAATGATTGAAATTTTACCGGAGTGTTATATTAAACTACTTTCATTATACCCGTATATGAAATGAAACATTTGGAATTCAGCTGCAAAAATACATTTAAGTTGTTCTCTACCTGTCCTCTTTTGAAAATAGATTGTAATTATTTAAAAATATAGTATACTGTTATCTTCATACAAAAAGGCTGACTAAAAGAAATAATGCGCCTTTCGTTTCATTTCTTTAAATTTTAATTTTCGTGCAGGTGTAGTCAAAAAATACCTCAAATTATATATTTTCGTTCAGTTTTATTGCACATGTTATTCATTATAACATTCCCAAATTAATCTTTCTGCAATTTAAAGAATTTTATTTCATTTTTAGCAAAAGAATTACATTTTCAAATCCCTCTTACACTTTTCCTGTCTAGACAAAGACAAAGGTTACAAGAATTTTCAAAATGAAAATCGACATTCACAACTTGATAAGTCATTTCACAAATATGCTAATTGAGGAGAAAGAAAAACAAATTCGCATGGATTCTTTGACAACATCTGTTCAAACAAATCTCCTGCTTTCAGAGAGCAAAAATTAAAATCCGATGCGGCCTCAAGGTGTTTAAAAATAATTCAGCTTGTCGCGGTTGAATCGCATTAAACAAACCGAGTCGTTGTAGGTAATTTGGCAAGCTCATCTGGCAATTCTCCACCCCTTTTTCCTGAAGACATAAAATACGGGAGGGGGCAAGGATTGTTTGGAAAAAGATGGAGTGGCAATTCAGCAAGAATAAAGAATTGTGGACAGGGGTGGAAAAAGGTTTATTGATTTGTTTTTACGCACACCATGCCGTGAACTGTGACCGCAGTTTGAACTTCTGTTGGGGCTCAAAAGAGCCGTAAATTTATATAATTAATTAGAGGAGAATTTATTTATTTTGGAGATATGTGATCGAATTTTTAATACCTATAGAAAAATGGTAACAAACTGGGTTTTTTTTATCTTTCTGGACTCGCACTACATATCAGAATGAATAGTACATCACACAACGTTGTGATTTCGAAGAAAACTGAGAGTAAATGTAAGCAAATTTACAAATTAAAGCATATCTTTATCTTTGACTAGGATATTTCCATTCACAATCTTGGGATTAACTGCAGGGGGGGGGGGGGGGGGGCTCCCGTTCGCAATTAGCAGGGAGGAAGACGAATTTTTTAGCTGACAAAATTAAGCGTTCTACCTGCGTATCATCAATTAGTTTGCCCTCTTCACTACAAAATTTATATGTTCTAAATCATGAAGGCTGACATCCTTGCACAGGGGTAAAGTGTTTACCCCGTTGTCTGGGCATTCTGAATTCCAGTCCCGGATCTGGTATTGCTGTTCTTTATGTGTTCTATCTGTGATCTGATTGATTGTACTCCCCCCTCTCTGTAAAAAGGGGCTGTACAAGTGAATGTGATGCGTGAGTAATTGTTCTATATATGTGTTGTGTTCTATATATGTTCTATAACTGTTCTATATATGT
>JAOUZG010020842.1:3952527-3978372 GCA_026289955.1 Argiope argentata
TTCTATAACTGTTCTATATATGTTCTATAACTGTTCTATATATGTTCAATAACTGTTCTATATATGTGTTCTATATATGTTCTATATATGTGTTGTGTTCTATATATGTTCTATAACTGTTCTATATATGTGTTCTTTATGTGTTGTGATACTAAGTGGTGCACGGGAATTTACAAACGTTCAATTAAAAATATCATGTTTTATTTTCTTTACTTTTTCCACTGCCTAATTTTCCGAATATGAGTTTATTTGGATTTCAAAGTATAGGCTATATGGTACTATTTCAATCGAATTTGAAGTAATAAGATCACCCTACAACGACATTGTAAATTTCGACATGCCAGTGCCCTTTAATTTATTTTATGAAAGACGTATAATGACGTCACATCGAAAAAATTAACCTTTTTATTGAAAAAATCTTAGATAAAAACTTTTCCCTTTTGTATAGTTACGTCCCACTTCGCGTACTAATCAAAAGATTAACATTTAGAAACAGTCGATTTTAATAAAGACCATAAAAAGAGTGAAACGGGGAAAACATATCACAAGGTCCGTAAAAATGGCATACGCCTTAACAGCTCTTTGCAAAGTAAATCTAATACTTCAGCAAAGAAAGCAGAAAGTAATCTTCATCTATAGCACAGGTGGCCATGCTTATCATCAGGCTGATTGACTTGACTTACATTACCTCTCAAAATCACTGACAGATAGAGATAAAAACATTTTAAAATTACATAGCATTACCAATTTTTTTAGTAAAAAATGAGCTTATATACACATTAATAAATTAATTGGTAATCGTAAAATTATTTCCAACCTCAGAATACTTTAAATACTATAAAAATAATTCAAAAATATTTCTTCATAATTTTTTTATTTAATAACTTGTTGTTGTCAAAATTTCGAATTAAACAATTAATTTCCTTAATTAAATTGCATCCAGCTTAATATATTAGGCTTCTTTATAATTATTGCAGCTTTGTTGCTATTAAGATATTATTATACGCAAAGGCCGGCACAGGTGTAGTGTGTCTTCCCCATGATCTGGGAGTCCTGGATTCAAGTCCCGATTTGGGTATGGTTCTTCTCTGCCTTTTCTTTCTGTATGTAATGTGTTGTATACTTATTCCTGTAAGCCCCATGTGATACATTGGGTTTTTCTAAATGTTCAATCAAAAAATTATACTTCCATTTTATGTGAAATCAGTAGTACTCCATAATTTTGTATAAAAAAAATTTCTGTCATTCTTTAGCGAGCAAAAACATGCAACAATCTGTGACAAATCGTCAATACAAGTGTTGTGATTGCCATGTCATATGATAACGCATGGCCTTAAATGGTTACAAATAGATACCACTTTTTCAACTTTTTTTCGAGCGTAAAATCAATGTATAAAGATTTAAAAAGACAACTGGTATGTTTTTTAATGTTTGTTTACTAAAATTTAGAAGAAAAAAAATCTGTGAAAAGAGTAAGAGATGAATGAGGAAAAAAGCCCTCACATTATGAACAGGCTTATGAAAAGAGGAACGTAGAAAGCTGTAGCAAAGTAATTTGATTTAAACTGTTTATTCAAAATATAAAATTCCTTGATCCCATATTTTAGCTGTAGATTAAAACAATTGTAATACAAAATTTCCTTTCCAAAACATTTTGAGATTAGATAATATACAATATGAATTTCATATTTTCGAAAGCTATTGAATACTGAATTGAAAGAAAAAAATTATAATAAATATCAAAAATAAAAGTATTTTGTTTGTCTTTGTAGAAAGGATTCTTCGAAATTCAATTTACCATACATTTATAATGCATAAAAAGCAATCTGTAAATAAATATGAATTTTTCAATTCTTAAATTACTTAAAATTCCATTATCCAGGTTTTATTTAATAAACGATATTCTGTTAATAAAATATCGTAATAATGAAGCAATTAAAAAAATATCAAGGTTTTTGAAAAATTTTAGATTTTGACAATTACAGAACACCATCAGAGTTCATCGATAATTTTTAACTTTAGAAAGTTATCATTGCAGTAACAAAAATAAGCTCGTGTTATCTATTTTATCTATAAAATATCAAATCAAGTAATGTCATTAATATCTAATAAAATAATCTGAGAAATTTATTACTTTAAATATTGCTTTAAGAAATTGAAATGTTTTAATAAATCTCGTTGACAGAAAAATGATACGATCGAGATCAATTTCAGCCCCTTTTGCCTACTAAAGCGCTGCTTTCAGCTATTGTTAATACATAATGAAACAAATGAAATACATGTTAAGATTTGGTTTTAAAAAATCCCTTGTATCTGTCAAAATCTTTCTACATTAAATTTATTGCTCTAGGTAATAAATATTATTGAATAAAAATTTATGTATTACGTATAAAATATTATAGGTATATTTATTTAATTTCAGATAATAACAAAGCAATTTTAAAAATGCAATGCCTCTTGTGTCCAGCCGACCACCCCACCACTAATCAAGGCGGCAGTATTGAGAACAGAAATGCTATTCCATTGAGTAGACGGATATGAAATTTATTTTTTAAATTCCAAGGATATTTCTGCTTACTTATCTCTACTGAATCTGTATCTGTTCTTGCTGATATTGTATTTGTTTACTTCTGCCTACTCTTTCATACCATTGTTCATTTTTTTATTATTGGCAAATCGTTTGTCAATCGAAAATCGAGTTTATTCTAAATAAACGGATGGAAAAAATATTTTACTCAGATTTGAAGAAATGTTTTAGACATTTCTTATTTTCCTCGTATCATTGCAAAAACTGTTGAAAATTTAAGGTCAGAAACATTTCAAAAATCGATTCTTTCTAATACTAAACCTACATTAAAAAAAACCTAATCATATGTTGTGAAAAATGGTCTCGACAACGATTTAAATAAAGCAACTTCAGCTTAATAAATAGCTGTCAGCTTAATAAATAGCTGTCAGAGTAATCGAATTGATGAAAGATTTGTTGAGTGATCAAGATGGAAGGGGGGGGGCATCGAACATTTCTCCTTCAAAGTAGAGAGAGGTGTCCGCTCTCATAGGTCTCATTAACGAGGCTGCGATGAATCTTCGCATTTTCTGGGATGAGAGAAAGCATCTTTACAAATGATGATTCCTTTAGACCTAAATATAACTGCTCCCAATTTGAATTTAAATTTATGTATGTCAGCTGAAGCTTTACGTTCTTTTTTTTTCTTCCCTTTCTAATTAGATGCGCCATTACACTGAAACTATATTATTATCATTCCAGAACATAAAAGTGCTTTAGTTTGAGATTTTCGAAATTTAAATGCAAAACAACATCATATTCTTACATAATAATAAAAAAAAACAGTCAGACCATTTATTTTTACCATTACCAGACCATTTATTTACTGTTGAAGTCCTTAAAATGCGTGGGCAACAAATGGGCGATTTACCGATTTTGAGGCATTCACTTTTCAGCAAAATGTCAGGGTTATAAAAAAATACTAAAAAAAGTTGTCACATTCGTTCTAGCAGGCAAAATCGTTTAAGAGCTTAAACAATTTTGAGATTTAAAAAAAAAACATTATCAAATTATGCGTAATTTGGTAGTCACATGATTGTTTAAAACTAATTTGAACTGGTTTTTTTACGAACAAAATATTTAGAGCTTGATGGATTTTGAAATGATCAAAAGCTTTTTTCAATATTATGTAAATGTTTGTGATTGCGAAATAGAAATTATGTGAGCATATAAAATTTTTCTGTCGGCTACATACCACGTGACCTAGAAAAATAATGCTCCCTTATGATAAAATTGAGATTAGCGATAACAGATTAAATTTTTTAAATATAATCTTTATACCACATACAAATCACACAAGATCTTGATGAATATTAAACTATTAATTAGTGAAAAAAAATCAACTTCGTCGTTCGAGAAAAGAAACTGACAAAGAAGAGAACATTTGTACCTAATACTGAAACATTTTATCTTCTTTTATATCAATGGAAATGCAAATATACATTTTAATTCAGATGATGGAGAATATCAGAGGATTGAATCGCACGTTTAAATATTCCTAATGAAATAAAATTTAATATCATCACTCAAAATAAAAATAAAACTTTTTCTTTTTCTAGCAAATTCTTATTTACAATCATTGTTACAATATATTTTGCATTTTATAGAAATTTTTTATAATGTTTGAATAGATTAATTTTTACTTATAAGGTAATATAATCGAATGTTTTATTATACGTTAGAGACATTTTTTTAACAATATAGAGAGTATGTGTTAAACGTCAATGTTATGTGTTAAACGTCAATTACTTCAAAACTTATCGTTAATAGAAACACTCAAATTTAGTAAAAAATGAAATTTTACAATCAGGCAATGAATGTTTCAGTTATTTATGATTTGAAAATATGTAATGCCGTTTCTTTGACATCTTTAGATCAAAAATACATTCAAATAAATGCTTCTACGGTAGGATATTTGCACACGACAGTTGCTTAGAAAAGAATAAAATAATAATATTTAAATAAAATCAATCTTTAAATCAATGTTTCAACAAACACAGCACCTTTTTTTAATTAAATAATAATGTCTTTAAAAAACAGGGGAAAATGTGATATAAAGTTGTAATATGAACCATATATATTTAGGAATTCTACAGAAACTTGGGAAAAAAAGCTGTAGAATTCCTTCTACAGACCTTGGGAAAAAAAGCTCCCTCGCCAATCAGTCTCAGTCAAATATTTTTTAAGCAAGAAATCTTTAGAAAAATTCATTAGAAGTTTTTAAGAAGCCTCATTCACATTTAAGGCCACTTTGAAGGAAGATGCAGATTTTGAAAGTAAGTCAGCTTCTTTTTTGAGCGAAGACACATAATGCAGTAAATAAACAATACTGTTAAACAGCTGTAAATAAATCTTTTGGATATTAAAAGAATTATTTACGGTCAGAAACTACCATTCATCGAATAAACTCATTAATTATGGGATACCTTCGCATTACAATTATTTTACACAGATATTCATCATTATTTAAGAACATTTTTAAAAAAATATATGTATAAGAAAAATTAATATTGTAAGGAAATGTTATAGCCGCCATTTGTTAGAAAATATTTAAATTTAGTTTATGGTATTTACCAATAGAAAGGATATAAAAGATCAACTTACAAAAAATCATATTTCCATTTTAACACTTCTATTTTTAGCATCCAAGTATCAAACTGAGGTTCAAACACCTGAGCATAATTATTATATGCCGGTAGAAAATGGAAGAAAAGTGGATTGTTCAGGAAGTTAAAAATAAAGAAGGTTTTTGCGTTAATATCATAAATAAATTATTAAATTAAGTAGTTAACCAATTTCAGATTTTTTAACGTTTTGAAAAGTGTATTTGAAATATATGTAGAAGAAGATAATTTAAAGATATATAATAACACTGTATCATAGAAAATAAGTGAATTTAATGAATACTATGCTCTGCTGGTGAAATGGTTAAACAATGATACAAACTTATAAGTTTGCTGTTAATTTCTTAAGTATAGAAACTATTAAAAAATATAAAGACACATGAGCATTTTCAATACAATTTTAGAATAGAATAGAAGCAATTCATTCATATCAAAAGCAAATAAAACTAAATTTACACAATAAACAAGGATATTCGTATTTATTATCAACTCTTGCCAAAATTTCATTTCGGTACACTTTTGCTTTAATTTTTTTTCAATCACAAAATAGTATTAACAATTTTGTAATAATAAATAATTATAATAACAAAATATTTGAAATAGTTAAAATTTAAATAATTACTAAACTGGGCGAAAGTTCATTTTTTTAGAAAAAAAATTCAAACAAATATTAAACTTTATTTATTCTCAAATTTTCATTAAAGCGTCAAAATAAATTCGCTAAAAACATTTCTAAGATTAAATTTTCCAAAATTACTATTTAGAAAGTAAAGTCGTACCTGGAAAACAATTTTTTTTCAAAGATTAAGTTAAACGCGACTAAATTTTATATGCAGAATGTTCTTAATATATATCTAAGTGAAACTGACCACTTACCTATTATTTAGCATCAATACTGCAAAAATATATGAAAAAAAAAACCAAATATCACTTGTTGTCGGCACTATGTACAAAATATTTCCGGAAAAAATCGCGCGGTGCAAAACTATGCTCTACTTTTTTCGAAAACGAGCAGCTAGAGAGCGTTCCTTCGCAGTTCCCACTGATCCAACTATCCCGACTGTGCGCTCTTCTCACAACTAATTTATTTTTAGACCGCCTGCTAGTCAGAGGAGGATTCTAGATCGGGTATCCAGAGCCATTTTTGGAGCAAGAGCCCTCCCCCTTCCACCCCTCGTGTGTAGGCACGCTTACGCAATCACAAAAGTGCAGGAAATTTTGGAAATTGATGAAATCACTAATAGGAAATTTCCTGACGTTAACATCGGGTAAAAAAATTCAAATGCTAATCACACGAATGAGAAATAAAAAATGCGGTTTGCGAAACTACCACAAAATTTCTGGTGCCTCAAAATAAATAATTAATTTTTAAATTATTAACTTTTTACTGTTTTCTCTGTAAATCAGATGTTAACGCTAAAAAATCTGTTTTTTTAAGTAATTACAATGTTGATAGATAATTTATATAAATTTCAGAATTTGTTAAAAATTTAAAGGGAAAAACTAAATTTATTTCTCCAACCCAGTCACTTTTAATTATTCTCGCCATATGCACAGTATTTTATCGATACTTGTGTTTCTAGAACTATAAAATGTGATGGTGATATATTAAAATGTATTTTGACAAATAAGATGGCAATATACCATGAATGCCAAAAATTTCGAATCCATATCCTAAAACTGAATGCTTAATTTTTCAGCACAGCCTTAATTAAGTGAAAAAATTAATTCCCCACTTTTTATCTTTAGATTATATCATGAAATCAAAAAGTAGAGTTGACAGCAATTTCTTTTATTTTATATATGCAGAAAGTCTTGAAAAATGCTAAAAATTAGTCGGAAAATTGTAATAATTTTATAATTTAATATATTTTGAAACAGAAGGGGAAAATGAATTAATCATTTTCCATTCAATAAATGGATAAAGATTAAGTATATAAGATAAAAACTCAAACAATGCATTTGTTAAAAAATTGATTATTTAAAGATTTAATAATTATTTATTTAAAGTTGTTACGGACAAAAAGCTGTTTGCTTTCATAACATAAATTATTTTTTTAATATCCTTTAAAAAGAAATATTAATGAAGAATTGATTATTGAAAAAGGAACAGAATTTTTCCTATGTTGAAAATTTTATAGGCAATTATAAAAATGGAAGTCAGTAAGAAATTATGCATGCAAATCTAAACATTTTCTCTCTAGTTTGAAACAATGATCTGATTTCTGAAATTTTGCCAGCCTCTTGCAGAAACCCTATAAACATGAATAACGGAACAAAGGGGGAAACTGATTAATGTTTTAAAACGTAAGGAAATAAAAAAAAAAGATAACTAAAGATACAACTATTCTTATGCAGACTACGAAATGGTTTAAAGCAAAATATTAATAATTTTATATACAGAAAAACCTATTGGAAGCAAAAATACATTTAATCCATCTTTAGTATTGATACTAGTAAAAATTCAGTAATTTTTAAACATAATTTAAATTTACAAAAATATTCATTGATTTTGAACTTATTTGACAATTTTTCGTGGAACAGAGTTCTTTTTACTTTTTATTTCTCCACTCAAGTTCAAATACGTTTTTTAAATTGTTAGTGGATGGCACTTGATGTTCAAACAGTTTTTTCAAATATTAATTCATAAACAACATTTGTATTACTTTAAAAAGAGTTTTAGCAGTTTTAAATGAGAATTGAAATCGACAGGTAGTAACTCAATCGGTGAAATGCGAGGATTTCGGATTTTTTTGCGTGAAGGTGAAGACTGCGAGTTCAATTATTGCGAAAATCCATCATTTTTTTGATAAATTATTTATGTTAATTGTAATTATTTAATAAAAAGTAACAAAATAAAAAAATCTCTGATGAACTAAGTAGGAATTGACTTAAATTTTTTCATTTTACTTGTTTAATATAAACTAAGTCCTAATTATGAAAAGAAAGTACTAAATAAAAATCCTGACTGAGAAGATGTAACTAAAGGTGAACATATTTTCATTGAGCAATGATTTTTCTCTAAAGTAATTTTTTAAAAAATGTGAAGAAACTGACGATATAAGAAAATTATTTATTATTTTTATATGCCCTTAGCAGAATCCTATTCAGAATTTAAAAATATAAAAATTTAAATTATGTCCTTTTGATTTGCACTTCAACTGACCTAATATTTACATAAACAACATAATTGATATGCAATTTCTGGTGTGCATTTTATCAATCAAACATGTTCAGCATACAGGATATTCGTTTTGAGTTTTAGAATTTTGTAATGGCCTATACATATTATTCATATTAATTAACTTTCTCCGTTAGAAAAAAAATGTATTTATTAAAATTATTTAAATATTATTAAAAGTTTGGATTTATTATTATTTTATTATTATTTAAAGGTTTGAAAGAGGATGAGAAAATGAATCATAAAAATTCCTTTACTAAAAACGGCCGAAAATTCAGATGCAAAAAAGACAATACCATCTGCTCATTTTGAAAAATGTTATACTCCATTAAAGTAATGTTTTAGTTCAATTAGTTTTATATATTTTATATCTTATACAGATTACTTTTGTTTACTGTATATACAGTAGGTATATTATGCGTTTCTGTATAATATCATACAAAAACTTATATATTTTGATTCAAGAAAATTAATTATTTATAAAGAAAATATTTGGATTCGATTAAGAGTCTATTCGCTTGCATTTAAAGCATCAAATATTTCAAAACGACATATCATTAAACGCAAGACACTTTTCAAAACTTCAATCAAAGGAACCGATCCCCATTTCGGGGCTAAAACCTTGTTCTCCCCGACTGAATATTTAAAAAAACTAATTTCAATAAGGAAATAGTCTTTTTTTAGGTAAAATAATGTAATTCAAAAGTAACTTTATGGTAATTATTCAACAAAATACTAATTCATTTATTTTTGTAAAGTTATCGCGTCCATGGGCAGAAAAAAACCTTATTCCTTAAACGAGCTCTTGCCGAAGAAATCTAAAACATTATCATGTTGCGTGGTTTCAGAGTAGAAATTCAAACTTCAGCTATCAACTTAGAGACAGGGCGAAGTTTATATAAAATTTATACTACATATTTTTTATCTAAAAATCATATAAAGAATTTGTTTTTCCCCGCTTTCAAAAGTGACCTATAGTGGTAATTAAAGGTAGACTACAAGTCTTTATCATAATAATAAAGAAGAAAAGAGAATTATTATTTATATTAATTATATATCCATTTAATGCGGAAAGTTGCGAAGTGGACAAAAAGAACAACATTTATATTTTCAATTCAATAGTCCGCAACCAGTCATTTTGATGGGACATGCTACTTTTAATGATAAATGATGGCTTAGTACGGATTAATATAGCTATAAATTTATTCGTTTCTTGGCTATTCTGCAATTCTTTATGATTAAATTTAACATGAAGCCTTTCATAATTTCAAGAGATTACGTTTAGCTGTAATTTAATCCTTCTAAGGTAGTATCTTGACTGCTATAAGTTTGTTTTTCCCGATACCAAATATATTCCAATATACCAAATTTTAATCATTTTCTTTGACGTTAGCAAATTTTTTCTTCAACATATATAATTATAATTAAGAAACAAGCATCACGGAAAAGAAATATATGAAATAATACAAGACTAATGCATAGATATAAGAAACAAAAAATAAAGCTAGCCGTATCTTTCTTCTTTAATGAAATCTTAACTGCCAACACTTAACAAAAAAAACTAGTTAAAACTTCAATGAAAAGATAATTGTCATTGAAATCCGCAAAAAAATGTTACATTTTTATAACTTAGATTTCACATAATTGAGAACAGAGGCGGATTTAGATTCATTCGATCCTAGTCAGTACATGCTATGAGATTTAACCTTTGTTTCATTTACTTTCATACTTATCAAATTTTTACTTAAACATAAACTTTTTATCGTGTGAGAACATGATGTTTCCGTTAGGTGTTTTTTGAATAATTGAAGGCAACGAATAATTAAAACTCGATATTGTGTAGGCAATGAATATTACAGGGCATACAACTGGCAACAATGAAAAGGTGATAATCTGAATTTAATAAAAAAATTTATGCAGTAAAAATTGCCCCTTTTTGGCATTGTTCTTTTTTATAATAGTTTCGATTACGTTTTTATTAATTAAAATTTTAAAAACACTATCTAAGATATGCAGATGGTCAGCTTTGAAAGTACCAAGCACAGGATCAAACTAAATACATCCATGTGCGTGTAAAACGTCAACATATAACTAAAACACGAGCAATAGAGAGATACGAAGATTTCTTAATTTTTTTTTACTATCATCACTGATTTTTAAAAGAGTCCATTTATATATGCTGCACAATAACGGACTATAACATGCCTTTACGTTATTCTAGATATATTAGAACGGCTATCGATAAATTATTGATAGAAAATCTAATGAGAAGATCGAAAGAATGATTCCAATTTCTGTATAAACATTTGATCCACTCTTTAGTAAATGCTTCGTAAGCTGACGACTCACACAGAATAATGGGAATGCTTAACACTAAGTTTCAAATGTGAGTCAAAACTGAAAAGCACTGTGGATTGAGGCCAAATCCAAAGCGCACACAAAGTCCCCTGTCTGAAGTACAATGCTTCTCTTTCGGATGTTCCTCGTCAAAATTTTGATCGACTGGCAATATAAGTAGGTTAAGGGCTCTTACGTAGTTTTATTTTATTGGAAATAAATTTTATTCACGTCTTCTCGGATTGCTGCTACATTTCAGATTTAAAATTATTAATTAAATTCATTAATTTTGTTTCAGAAAAATTGTAAGTTTATGCACTCTAATGAAGACCAATACTTTCATCATCCCTTATACTTTTAAAAAATGCAATATGCACACACATGTTTCTAAGCCATTTTGGGTAATCCAAGACCCTAATACATTACAGTGTAAAAGTCTAAATATAAACGTACAAAATTTTATTTTTATTTCTTGCATTGCAATGTAATAAATGAAAATCTTTTACGAATTTATAGAGCCTAATAATGCTCAAAACTGTAAAATGTGTAAAAAATCACCACTAATTCATTTTGTATTTCTTGGAAAATAAATTGTCATAAATGAATTCGAATTTGAAAACCAGAAAAGACTACTTCTGAAAAAGTATTATTGAATTCAAATTTCCAATCGTTAATAAAATATTTTGCATTCATCCAATCAAGTTTAAATACAGTTTTTTAACTCGTAGTGGATGACAATCGCTATAATGCAGTTTTTCAAATATTCATTCATTGAATTTAATTAATATTTAATATTTTAAATAGAGTTTTAGCGGTTTTGTTATGCAAATTGAAAATGGCAAAAGTTCTAAAAATGCGGAGATTTCAATTCTTCTGAAAATCAATAATTTTTTGGATAAATTATTTATATTAATTGTAATTATTTAACAAAAGGTGAATAAAATACAAATGCTCTTCGGTGATCTAAGTATTGACTTTAAAAATTTTTATATACTATTTATTAGAAAATAAATAGCATTAAACTTATCAAGAATATTGACGTATATCTGCACTTCTTAGCATTAAAATAATTCTGGATTTCGCATCTTTTCTTGTTTTCATTACACGGGCTGCATCATTTTCGAACTCAATGCGAAAAAAATATGAGCAAGCGTTTACTGATGCTCTGGCATCCCTTCTGCGAGAGAACGATTTTGTAGCGATGGCCTCAGCTCCTGAATGGGGTCGGGGCTACCCTCAGTCCTCAATGTGCGTCTTCGGAAACGCGCCCTTTATTTTTCTCATTCCCTCTGTACACCGTCTGACTTTACTAAACTTATCCGCTAGCAAAGAGTCAGCCAGTGTTTCATCAATCAACATAATTCTTCCTCTCAACAAATGCAATAATATTTAACCAGCAGTGGCATAAAAAACCGACAACGCGACCGTATTAAAGCGGGAAACATTAAATGAACAAATAATATAAAAAGAAAAAAATGTCAATTCTTACTCAGGTCAACAAAGAATTTTTTTATTTTAGTTACTTTCATTTAAATAATTACAATTAATATAAATACTTTATCAAAAATTGATTGACATTCTCAGGAACTGAACTCGAATTCTTCACTTTCAAACGAAAAATGCCGAAAAAATCCTCGCATTTCACCGATCGAGCGACTGCCCGTCGATTTCAATTTTCATTGCAAACTGCCAAAACACTATTTAGAGTATTAAAAATTAATTTAATTTAACGAATGAATTAATATTTGGAAAAAAAACTGTATTAACATCTAATGTCATCCACTAGAAGTTTTAAAAAATGTATTTCAACTCGAGTGGATGAATAAAAAGTATTTTATTAACAATTTAAAATTTATGCAAGTTATATATAAACATTTATAGGCAGAGTGTGAATTAATAGTAGAAATTGAAAAACAGAAATTTACTGAAAAGTCTGGCAGTGCTATTTGCCAGATGAAAACGCGTCAGATTAGTCAAGTCTAAAATATTGGCCCATAGTGCTGTTTTGGACTTGAAGTTTGGAAATTATTATTTTTTCAAATGACTTACGAGTGAAAATCTTGAAAGTTATTAAAAATGCAAATTTATAATCAATAAGAAACTTAAATTGTGAGGGGGGTTTTTTCAAACGCCATCCCATTCCACAGAAAGAAGGTAATTGACTGTTTAAAATCTACAAGAATTGCTAAGTTATCACGAGTAAAAAAGGCGAGAAAAAAATAGCCTAACTGTGCCAAAGAAAGAAAATCAGCTTAAAAAAACTAAAATAAGAAAGTGCCATGGGTGTGTTCTTATTTTAAGACCAAAACTGTTCCCAGGGTCGGGTTCTTTTCGCTTTTCGGATTCGAAATGGACGCATTTTGAATCCTGTATTTCCACCAGTGTCACTAAATCTTTTCAACCGTGAAAATATGCCAGACAACTCATTTTACGAGAGGAAGAAGACTATTTCCAGGGTCTTCCACGTCTCTCGGACCCGGCGAGAGACACGTCAGGGGACTTCAGCACTTAGCACAAATTATTGCGCTGCGGTTTTATCGGGGGCGGTTTCTTGGCCGGCGCGAATGTTGGCAAAAGATTCTAGATTGCGTCGTTGCGATAGAGATTGGGATGAACGATGTCTCCGCGTGTGTTTCCGATGCGCATGGGATCACTTTAGTTATGTTTGGCAGATCCGGCCTATATTTAACGCCGGCGGGCTGAATCAGGAACGATTAAGACAGCAGGACGTGATACATCGATGACACAAGTCTGCATGCGGATGACAGAGGCATTGTTAATTATAGACTTTGATTCAAAGAGAGTGATTTGCATTAGACCGTGCAATAACAAATAATCTAGTAAACGTAAAGCCAAGTGTCCAAAAACTGCAACTCTGTTGCGGCATTCTTGAATGACATTTCAGGCATTATTATGACGAATGAAAACAACAGAACGAAAAAGAATTTACTTGTGCTTGAATGGAAATAGCACATTAATCATTAATACTTCACCAACACAAATAATACTTAAACTACACAAAATACTTATTCAACAAGAAAAAGGAACTTCTATTTTCAAAATTCATGCAAATTAAAATGATTGAAAACACATTTAGAAAGTTAATTTATATCATGAAACTGAATAAACACGTGACAATCTTGTTAAAAAATAATCTTTATTTCGTTTTTGTTCGTTTTGTAAGACATTGGAGAACCTTTCTTTTTCAGGAAGAAATTTTTTAAAATTTTGACAGAATTACTACATTTTTATTGAGCAAACAATTTGTTTATTTGTTTGTTTCTAATGGCCCTTGCCATGGAAAATCTCGCTGACGCAATCAGCCATTTAAAGCCGAGGGTGCGTCTCTTGTTTGAAGTAGCGACAACTAGAGTCAAGAGTGCGTCTCAGCCACTCACGCATCTCATTCGCTTGCACAGCCCCTTTTTACAGGGAGACACATTCACACGCCTTACAGATAGAACAACCATGCCCGAACTGGGATTCGAAACCAGAACGTTCGCGATCAAACCATTAACATTAGTGAAAGATAACCTAATCGAGTTTTCATTCGACCGTAAGCGAGAAAACAAATAAAAAGTTCATATCGTCTAAAATCGTATGGCACATTGATAGTTTTATAATACAAGATGATTAGCATGTCCTTTACATTAGTAAATTTGCAACACTTCACCAGAAATCCCCTTAAATTTCATCAAAAAAAATTTAAGAATTGCAACAGGACGTAATCACTGCATAGCATACATCAGAAAGACAATGATCATGAAGTTAAAAAAATGTTTATCAGTAAATCGCAGGCAACTATTCGAGAAATATTTATGAAATTTGTAACACGAGTCTGGGTTGATGTTGGCACTCATTTCCCCCTCTGAATTCGTAAAGAGTTCATATTCAATTATTTTGAGAGCAAGGGAAATTTTTTTTTCTTTCTTTTTCTCCTTCGTATGGATTCTATGGAACACGAAATGACTCACTAAAATGACGCAATTCAAAATCTGAAAATTTCATTTTAATTACTCTTTACTTACAAAAATATTAACTGCCTCTACAAGGGAGTCTTTCTATTTTTTTAATAATTTATTTATTTAAAATGATGATCATTATCTTTATAAAAATGAGAACATGATTCTTCATACCAATATTAAAATCTTTCGAAAAAAAACTTGAATACAAATAAATACCGCTAAATAATTATTGGAAGAAAGTTAAATCTATCGACACTATATTTTTTAAGGGCAGAAGTTAATATGGAAAGGAATCTTTTTATTTGCATCCTTGATATTTACATGCGATTGCCAAAGCAATAATTAAATTAACAAGCCTACATCAATATATAATTTGGTATTCATTTTTTAAAGGAAAAAACTTTTTTTTTTCAATTTAATTATTGCTATAAACTAGATTTTTGCTAGAAATTTATACCCTATCTAAAGCTTATGAAAATATATTTTTGGTAATTTGGGGATAATTTCGAATAAAATTTAAACGCTTTAATACTAATTTATTTCCTTCTAATGAAAAAAGGCAAGGTGGAAATCTTGGCAAAAAATTTCTCTTTGAATGCAGAATCATTTTTTCACTTCATTCTTAAATAATAATAAAAAAAATTAATATTCAATAAACCGTATTTCGACAGAAAACTCTTTCCACCGTTCTATGCAGAATTCTCCCGGGTTTTTTATAAAGCAGATCCTTTTGCATGAAGCTCGGCTTCAAGTATTATGCGAGCAGATAAAGCATTTGCAACACCCGGTTAATCCTGTTTTCCCCCCACTTCAATCCTTAATCTATACACGGTATGGAGAGACGCGTGTGACGGAGAGCTCGAAAGGATTTTATGCCCTTTAAGATAATCTGGTCCCGTTCCAACACAGGAAGCCTCTGATTCTCATAGGGTGTCAGACGAACGATATTTCCGTTGAAAAATAGGTGTTATGATTTCGAGTAGCGGTTCTTAATTAAAAAAAATAAATCTCGTGAGCAAAAGCACAAAATGGCGAACAGACTTTTCCCCTTGTTTCAAACCATCGTTAAAATTTCTAAGCTGAACTACTCACGACTGAACTGGAAGCGCAGAGATCTTTCAAAATAGATGACTATTTTTGATGGAGTGACGGTTGTGTCAGCGAGATTCGAATTCATTCGATACAAGAGATTCGCCCCCCCCGAAGTTAAAGATCTATCCCGTGATTGGCAAAACAGTTAGGATAGTGATAATTCTAAAATTTAAATGTAATCAAGAGAAATTTAAATCAAATACTGCGTTTTCTAGAATACTTTTTGCTCATAAAAAATTTCAATCGATTTTTAAGATTATAACTTTTTTACTTTCAACGCATTTCTAACAAAAAAAAAAACAATTTTAAAAATTCGCTCTGCTTTTTCAAGTATTTTATAATAGTCTCTGAAATATTATATACTATAATCAATATCCGAGATCATAAAATGAGTCCTTCTGTCGACTCAGAGTAATTATTATCATCCTATAGGCATATGCTTTTAAAAAATCACGTACTATTCGAAATTGCATATTTTCTGATTTACTGTTCAAATGAATTTAAACGAGAATTCTCGGCCTTTGATTGTCCTTCATGAAACATAATGTCACACCCTCTTTTCACATGTTTCACTTTTAAAAGCTGTAGACCCCCCAACCCCGAAAACATTCGAATTAATTACGATAATAGGATGAATGCAATGCATTTAATATGCACGCTATTTTCAGGGTAACAAAGATCTAAAAGATAATTGGGAGACTAGAGACAAAGGATAATCAGATGTTTTTTTTATCAGTTATTCCTGCTTGAATCTGTGTCATTCTGAATTCCATGAGGCACGGCGTGATTCACCCGAGAAGTGGGAGGAAGATGTACCGTTCCAAAAATACCCGCTCCTCTGGCCGTCTACCGCAGAGCTCTCCCCCCGGTGGTTTACGTAAAAATTTACTCGGGAAGAAAATAATGAAAAAGAAAGCGATACACTGGAAGAACAGCTTATGTAACGCAGAGGAAAAGGTAGGAATCTCCTTATAAAGCTCTTTTTATTATATAACGGAAACTAGAAGGGATTTAATGATTTTCTTATATTGAGCGATAATGCTATATGCGATAGATCAGAAATGAAATATCATTCAGTGGTGTAAATTTGTTTGTTCGTAAAAGCCAGCTTGAATTATGAAGAAGCGGTTTTTTAAAAGGAAGGAATCGGTAAAAACATGAAAAAATGTGAAGGCAGAATTTGAACTTTTTTAGGTTACTGACCTTCTGTTTTAAGATTAATTATTTTTCTAAAAGAAAAGACAGAGGCTAAAAAGCAAACTCGTCAACTAAAGGAAGTTATATTTCGAATTTTTTTTATTTGTTTCAATTTAAATGTAAAAATAAATTATATTAGTTTTTAATTTCAAAAGTGCTTCACTTTCTTTCGTAGCTTTATTTCACTTGATCAAGGTAATATTTTTGAGCAAAAATGAGCGTGTCAAATGAACAATAAATGCAAATATTCTATTATAATTTGTTTAAAAAAACATTCGCTGAAATGCTGCGAGACATTTTTCGAGTATTTATTTGTTCATAAAATATTTTTCCCTTTGATTTCACGGCATAAAATCTTGTATAAACCTCTTTCCAAACCAGCCAGCAATTTTTTTGTAAAGTTTAATCCACTTTTATTTATTAACATCATTGTAAAATCTGACTTAAAATCTCTGTTCTATTAATAAGATATCTGTTATCTTATTATTAATCGGTTCGATTAATAAGATAGCAATACATATTATATTTTCCGAAGTAAAATCTGAATGCTGATTTTTTTTTCAGTTTCAATAATTATGAGCAAGGTTTATTCATGTTTTCATATGTTTTTGAAACCATCTCAAAATAACTTTATAATAATTATTAAATTTTACTTCGTTTATGCTTAAACAGGTAATTAAATCATTTCATAAAATTTCTAATAGTTTTTTAAGCAACGGTTTAAAACAATTAAAAACATAAAAATAAATACGTCAACCCATTAATTAGTTATTCGATTAATAACGACAAACAATTATATTCTAAAATAGGAAAGCAGTTCTTTTCGTATGCGATGAAAGCACTGATCTATTTTATAATGTGCATATTTCTTCAAAAGTCACATCTTCCTTCCATTAATTTTTTTTTTGCTCCCATCCCTCAAAGATATCATCTTCTAATTCAAGTAATTTCTTTGCCTTAACCTAGTTATGAAAATTAATTCACAAAATAATAATTAATTAATAAATAGTAAAATGAAATATAGGATCAGAAATTTCAAGTTATCATGTGAGAACATTATTATTATTAAGTGATTATTTGTCTTACTTTAAGTCATTAAGTAGTTAAAACCAGTTTGAAAAAGCCATACTGATAAGAGTAGGTCAACCTTTAAAAAATGCATCTGCTTCCAAAGAAGAATACATAATAATAATTCAATACTGGTAAAATCAGGTAAAAAGAAATATATGCGATTAAAAGATGTTGATGAATATCGCCCTTTATGCTCATTGTACATGCGATTTCGAGCTTCGATCATTCAAAAACCTCTAGCGATAACAACATCATGTTCTCACATGATAAAAAAAAAGAGAGAAAAAACCCTTATTTTACTTTATGTTTATTATTTTGTGTTTTATTTATTGAGACACATAGTTTTATAATTTACGCTTGCATATTAAAACACTAGTACATTTTAGATCTTAATGGTTTATCACTTCATAAGAAGATTCGGTATTCAAAAATATTAATCGTTTTTTAACAGACTCTAATTAGAAACAATTTTAAAGTTTAGAATTTTGAGCCACACAAGAGTCATTTAGCTTTTTAAAGCGAAAAATTCTAATATTTGCAACGAAGCAAAATAGAATTTAGTACGTCTTCTATTTCTTTCTGCCATCCCGCGTTTATCTTTTTTACACCTCAGTAATTTATGTAATATTTCTCGAAACAAAAACGACTCTTCTCTCGTGTTGCTTCGTCCCAAATCTTCGGAACAAGGCCTTTTCAGATAAACTGTAAAACTACTTTTTCTGCAAACCCACCACCACCAGCAAGAAGCATTCAGAACAAAGGCCCCCCTCACCTTCTTCCGCCTTGACGGCGAGGTAGGCGGAGGTCGTCTTGCAGCCGGCGATGTTCGTGGCGGTGCAGGTGTATTTTCCGGAGTCTTCCGGGTAGGCTTCTGGAATGCAGAGGATGCACACTCCCTTGGAATAGGACATCTGGTAGTCTTCAGAAGCGGCGATCATGTTGTGGTCCTTGAACCAGCGAATGGCAGGTTGTGGGGTCCCTTCCACTAAGCACTCGAACTGGACAGCGTCCTTTTCATCGGCTTCGATGTCCTCAAGGGGCTGCAAACACAGGCATTAGAAGAAATTGACTTTTAGGAAATACGTACAGAGATAATAACCAAAGAAATATTCATTCTAGCGCATTTATAACAAAAAAAGGTGGCTCAAAAAGATTTATAATTTTTTCCTAATTTTAGCAATTAGCAACTCTAATTTTAACTCTAATTCAACTAGATTTAGCAATTTAGCAACTCCAATTGTAGCGAATTTTTCAGATATATTTAAATAGAATTTCAAAATAAAGCTTTTCGTTGCTTAATTATTGCGTTCTACGCGCGTGCATTATGGTGAAATTAATCTGCGCACAGCTTTTTTTCAGTTAAATTTAATTTAGTATTAGTTATATTAACGTCCCATTGTAAAACAGCACTATGGCTATTTTGGGACGAATCTCATAATTTTGGACCACGGTCAGATGACGAGGACAACACCTGAGCTTCCCCCGAACTCTCCACACCACACCACATCAGTGGGAGGACGTTTGGCCCTGACGGATTTAACGTGCAACTGCCTCTTTTTTCCAGTCAGCATCATGATGCACCAGGAATTATATAAATTATATACCATTATATACTTAAGTAGCATTTCCATTTCGGCTTATTGAAAGCAGTATTTCGAAACTAATCGACATTAGAAAAATTGTAAAAGTTTAAAAAATTAATCATTACCTTGATTAAAATGATTTGGCCATAAAATGTACAGAATAAAGCTTCTATATTTTGAATTATTTGTTACATCTAAATATTAAAATTCATATTAAGTAGAATTTTTAATTTTTATCACATTTGCAATTTCGGTATTGTTTTTCTGTGCTTTTATTTCCATTCTTTAATCAAGCTGAATTCTTTGATTATTTAGAATGTATGTTTTTACTAATTTTAAAGTATGGTTTTTTATACAACCATATTTTATATACGGTATTTTATGCATTTTTTATATTATTTATGGCAACATATGAACAAATAACTGTATGAATGGGACAAGATATGTGATATCTAGCGTTAATGGACTCTAGAATACATTGCAAGAAATAACTGTGAAAAAAATTGTTTGGAATTCACTTTTTCTGAAAGACAACAGTTTTTGGTCAGGAGATTGATTAACAAACGAAACTCTTTATTTTTGTACATAATATGTGATCGAAGGATAGTTGTACAATACTACGTAACATATGTAGCAAAACAGAATTCAACATGCAGAAGTGGCCACAGTTGTTTATAAAAAATATATGAAAAGTTTTGAGAGTTTTCGTCATTTTAAAACATTACCATACAAAATAAGACTTTTTAAGAAAGGTTACATTTATTTTCTTTTAGATTTGTAAACCTTGGAAACAATTTTAGTGCTCTTTTTCCTTTTGAAAATGCAAAAACTACCCAGCAAAATACATTAAAAAAATTCTTTCCATTGAACAGTTTAAGTCATTTTGTTTTAAAAAAAGACAATTAAAATGGTAATGGCCTTTCAAATTAGAAATTATTGTGCACGCTACATTAATCTCATAAAATTTTGAAAATTATTTCTTAAAATAAATATTAACTATTCACGCTTTTTATTTTTTAAAAATCTATTTTGCTTTGCAATGTATTTAAATAATAATACTAACTTAATGGCAAAGATACGTAAGGCACTTAATTTATGAATACTTGTGCCAGCAAAAATTATTTAGTATACCAACCGACCCCCCAAAAAGTATCAATATATAAGAAATTATTAATTTAGGCTAGTACTCTTTTGTTGATTGAAACTATAAGGTATTTTTTTAAAAAGAGACCCAATTGGAATGGATATTTTGAAACATTTTAAGCCTGCACTAAAAAAAAAATCGCAAATTTTGTTATATCTACTGATATTTCATAACAGCAACATTACTTGGTGCATTCAGCATCCAAATAAAACTAAAATGTGAGTAAATTAGTATTCTATTTTATTATTCTTTTAAATACGATAAATCAACATTTATTTCCTGATAACTTGTAAGAATATTACGCAAACAGTGAATTTAAATGTTTCGTTTTTTAAAAAGTGTGCATCTTTTCAATCAATTTAAATGATAATTCCACCCATCGCCGCAACAAGCATTAGATCCATCTGAAGAACATCTGGGGTCAAAAGCTCAAAGTGTAATTTTCACCATGCCTTTGGATGAAATGGAATCAATAGGAAATGCAATATTTCCTAGGATAAAAAAATAAGATAAAGAAGTTTTCTGTGTCGATTTAAAATAGGAATATTATTAATTCAGTTCTATGTAAGTCACACATCGTTTAATATATACAGGATATAAACTCTAATTAGTTCATTTCTAAAATTCTTCTATTGTATGGTTTATAAGTATAGTAAAAAATGGTTTAAATGAAATAAATAATTTATATCTTACATAATTTGAATCAATAAATGATCTGATGAATTACTAATTTCAAATTTTTGCACAAATCCTCTGTTTTGCGAGTCATATTTAAACAAATATTTCTTTAGAGTTTATTATTTTAAATAAAAATGTTTCATTTTTTTGCAATCAAAATTGATTAAATATTGAAAACTTAAGTATCTCTATTCAATAAAAAGGCACGATTTTGTACCTCTCCACCCATCGTTTTAAGGAACATACGTCATTCAGGGTTTGAACTTTCAGCAATGCTGATTGTCTCAAATAATGATATTCAAAGCTTTGTAACTCGAACAGGCTTCTTCTCAGAAAATGGAAACATTAGTTTGTCAAGATAATTTTACTGAATAGAGTTTATAGGATTTTAGGGTGTAGCGGAAAGCGCTAGGCCCGAACTCCGTACCTTTTGGTTAGTAGTCCAGTACCAAATCCGTCCGAGGGATGTTGGCTGGTTTATATGGATAGTATTCACCAAAGGATAAAAGAATTGTATTTCATTAAAGCTTCATAGTTGTTTGCAAGAGTACAAAAATTAATTGACATAAAATAAAATATTATGTACCGTATTTAAATCTTTTTGAAGGGAAAATTACATTTTATGATGAATCGGAAAAGTTTTATTGCATAATTCTTAGAAATATTATATAAATTATCAAATAAAATATTTGTGATACGCATAAGATGACAATGCAGAAGGGCTCAATTTTCTTGAATCATATTTTTAAAAATATATTTGGTTTCAGCAAAAAAAAAATCGTATTTATTGAAGTTTTATCTTGTTGTGAAATTTCCATAAGCCAGATAACATCCTCCGGGCACGAATAATTACTTTTTGTCTAGTGGCTATTTTACTCGGCTATAAACCCTGATGCTGCGAGTTCGGTCCTAACCTATACATCCTCCACAATCTTTAACATTCCAGATTCAAGTTCAAATCTTATGGCAGCTGACTGCAAATTTGAAAAATACATAATAGGAACAAAATTTCATAATAAGGTATCGTCCGGTAATAATGGGAGTTATGTGACTTGGAAATTTGAAGCTGGAAATATTTTTATGTAGAAGCTATTCAAAGACATCAAGCTTAATTAAGATTCAATTGAAAATTTTATCCAATTTTACTTTTAATCATGGCTAGTTAGCAGTAAAATTTATTTATAGTTAAATAAAAATGATAACTGTGAATATACCGTTGATTAATCATACTATGTTACTGAAGCTAAAAGATGACTGTAATACCATGAATTGACTTCAGATGAAAGATTTCTCGGCAGTGTCAGGGATTATAGTCAAGTACGACGGAAGAAGGCAGTATACGAGAGATTATTCAAGTAGAATTTAAGTGCAAAATGAATATTTTATTCAGAAATATTTCACCTAAATTATTTAGTACATACCTTATGCTACGTTCTGTATGTTATCAAATTACCTGTTTAAAATGAGTAAAAATAGTTTCCGCGTGTCCAACTGCAAAGTTGAGGAGAAAAATGTTAAAACTTCGATTAATTAAAATTCGATATTTAATTAAAATAAATAATCTAAGTTCTTTCTTTGTAATCATCTCATACAAATGAATGGCAACTTATCGAATGTGGTAGGAATGGTCTGCGATACTGTAAACAAATTTTCCAGCATATGAATAGCAATTTGTAGATAGCTTGCCTGTTTTCAATTATCATGTTAAAATTAATAAAATTTAAAATAGTTCCTGTTTACCTTCAAACACATTAAAGTATAACTATACAGATTTTTTTTTAAATTTTCTGTTAAATAAAAAAATAAAAACGACGTTTACATAAATATTCTGTAATTGTTTTATGATATTGTCGTCTTTTTTAATGTAAAAAATGAAGAGTTAATTTTTTACTCTCTTGCAAAAAGTTATTTTCAAAGTATGAAAGTATTTCATTCGCAAATATTTAATAAGAATAAACATTTTGTCTGAATTTATTCTATTTTGAAAAGTAAATTTCTTTTTTTCTTCTTTTAAATACACTTTTATAAATAGTCAAAATTATAAAATTTCTTTGGAAATATTAATAATTTAAATAATTATGGATATTAATATATCTTTAAAAACATTTAAATTGTTATTTTTAATATTTCATAAGGCAAAAAAAAAGATTAATAAAAATTTATTTTTGCTTACAATTATATTTTCTAGAATGACGTTTCTATAAATATTCAACAATAAAACTTGTATATGTTTCAAAGAGCAAACGTCTAAAAGGTTCTGCTTAAAATTCCATTTCAAGTAGAATTGCTGAAAGAAAGTATTCGCAAAATTTAATTGCTTTTCAAAGTTGTGTTAAAACAAACAGAGACGGATTGGCAAAAATAAAAACTATTTTAAAGAGGAAAAGGATCACTAGACTCAGCAGCTATAAATATCGTGCAGAAAAACACTGCCTTAAATAACAAGTTGAATCCATCAGCATAAATACAACCCATTCACTGAAAAGAAGTAAAGACAAGTAACCTTGCAACCTTCCAGATCCCTTCTAAATGCATTGGGGAAGCTTTCATTATATATTTTTTATTTTAGAAATTATTACTTTTTCTTAAAATTAAAAAAAAATACAATAAGTTAGCAAACGTATAGTTTGAAATATTTCAAACACAATATTCAGCTTCTTCAATTTTCTAAATTAATACGCTTATTTATTTATTTATTTTTGGTAAATCACTCATCTTTTTGGAAACTTTATGAGGAGGAGTTTGGTTAACAAATAAAATCAATATAAATGAAAAATAAAAAAAGAAATTGTATCTACGAAATTATTTATTTTTTTGCTCAAACCCCCAACCCCTCGTACGTCTCAGATACTCACACACCACATTCGCCTGCACAGGCTCTTTTTACAGGGGAAGGGGGGCACATTCACACCTTTCAGAGACAGAAAAGATGAAGAACTGGAACCCCGGACGCCCAAATTATTACGGTGAAAACGCGCTACTGCTGTGCCATGACGTCGGCTTAAAAAGTATAAATATTGTGAATTCACATTACGAAAGGAGAATAGCACGTTGCAAATTTTTGAAGTTGCATATCTTCGTAATGAACTTTAAGCGTTGTTTGATTGGAGTTAGCAATAAACTTCTACCTCTAAAAAAACCAATTCGCTTCGCTGGTAGAATTCGATGGTAAATTTAAATGAAACGGCAACAAAATTACCCCGATTAGCAGATGGCACAAATAGTTATAATATCAGCAAAAGTTATGCAAATTGTCTGCATTAAACAAGAAAAATTGCATTGTTACAGAAAAATCCATTCTATTGGTTGCCGAGGAAAAATTCAACAAGCTCGGCAAAGGATAAGGACAATCTATTCTGCACCAAACACACAAAACCCCACCTTGTGACAGGACATTATTTTTAAGTGTTGCGTTTGTGTAGATCTTTTAAAGCGGTGATATCAGATGCACATTCCATGATTCATAATACATCTAAGATAGTTAAACTGGCCAAAGAAACAAGGTGGAATCGCATGAAGCAAAAGCCATTGAATGGCAGTTCATCCGAGAATTCTAGCCATTTTCTTCCTTTCCTTTCAGATTCATGGTGCTTCAGACAGTGGTATCCTTTCAACAATGTTATTACTTACTTATTTATTCAGGTATGCATAGAGCAACGTTTTTTTTTTATGGCGGCAATGTTGATACTATTCATTGTTTAGAACTCCAGTCGAAGTTCCACTGAGCATGCACACCGAATTATATTACATTTCGTTTCATCTCTTTCATTTTAGGGACACCTAATACATCGGAAAACATTCCACACTCTCACGGGTTCTCTCTCTCTCTCTCTTTCACAATATTAAACGTGGTTTTCATAAAGATTTATATTCCTGAAATGAAAATAGAATTTCGTTTTTGATTCTTTGATTAAATAGAATGAAGAAATAAAATAAATAGAAATGACATTTGACTTTCTAATTGTTTATTCATTATTCTTTTTCATCATTTTGATTATAACGATATAAAATTTTCCATGCGATAGTTCAGGACAAGACCTTTGAGGATAGAAAATAACATTTTGATATATTAAAAAAACAAAATTTTTAGATTAAAAAAATTAGGACCTGATATAAGAATTTCAAGAAGAAACAAAACAAAATTTGCAAATACAAAAATAAATTTGCAGGGTCAGATTAATACGAAATAAGATGATGCTACTAAATTTAAATACGTAGTTATGATCTGAAGCCTTAAATTAATTATTGTTTCTAAGCAATTAAACAAAGTCAAATTTTAAAAAAAAAATTAACTACGATCTCAAATTCTGTTATTGAGAACCTTATTTCTTAAGTCTTTATTTTCTTAATTAATTTAGGTCAATAACCAGTTTAAACCGGTTCGAAACAATCACGAGACTTCTCTAT
>JAOUZG010020842.1:3993019-4025127 GCA_026289955.1 Argiope argentata
AAAGATTTAAAGTGAGATAAATTCGAATGGAAATTTTATTACATTCCATATTCCAAATTCTAGCAAAACTGTTTTCATTTAAAAATACATTCGTTCATTCCTAACCTCAATTTCATTATCGGGATCTTAGAATTAGTTGCGCTTTCAAGCTTAAAACTTCACTATACTGAGAAATGAACTACATTATGCAAATAACACCTCTTATCACTATTTTAACTAATCCTCCCAATTATTTGTGAAGCATCACATTCCCAGATTTCATAAAATTATTCATTATTTCGTCACGATGGTTTTAAATATGATGAAATTAAGCAGAAAGAAAAGAAAGTTAATCCTACAATCGCAAGTTTCAAGTTATCACGTGAGAACAATATTACTTTTTAAATCATTATTTGTCTTAACTAATTTAAGTCATTAACCAGTTTAAACCGATTCGAAACAATCTCGAGGCTTCTCAATCGGTCTCTCTCTCTCTATATATATATATATATAATGATAACGTTTTTAAATTTTCATTTTCTATTGTTTTAGCTGGCAAAGACTTTTAGAGCTCGACCGATTTTGAGACGCAATAACAACTATAATGTCATTAGTTCTATGTCAATCTTTTAAAAACGCATCTGCTGTCAAAGAAGCATACGTATTAATAGTGCAATGCTGATAAAAGCAAGTAAAAAAATATATGCGATTAAAAGATGTTTTTGAATATTGTCATTTATGCTTTATTCATTGCCAACGCGATTTCGAGTTTCAATTATTCGTTGCCATCAATTATTCAAAAATCCCTAACGAAAACATCATCATACTCATGATAACCAGCGGGTAACCGAGCTCCGCTCGGAGAAAACAGGTATCGAAGCTAACTTGAATATTTAAATTTTCAATTATGATTTAGCGATTTTCGACTTGGCAGCCATTCCTCGTATTATAGTATAAGATAAAATTAAAACTTAAGCTCCAAGCATGCGTTACGAGTAAAAGGGAAAAAAATATCTTATTAATATGTTGCCATCAGATTGACAAAAACTCAAATTTAAAAAAATAAATTATTATTGTGCATTAAACATATAAAAATGCAATTTTCATCACGTGTCTGCATGAAATGAAAAAAAAATGTATATGAATATTGATATAGATGGCATATTGGCTATAGATGGCAGCACGTTACCACTTGAAAATTTAAGTAGTCATTATGGCGAACTAATAAAGTTTGAAAATATCCTATCTGTAAGTTCGAACTGCTCAACCGTAGCGCTTCAAAACCGGCGGCAATCGCTTCCTCGTGGCCAAAAACCCCAGACCCCCAAATTTACCGGAGTTTATTAATTCTGGGGCGATTTTCGACTTGAATACTATTCCTCGTATTACAGTATAAGATAAGCTTCGCATTTGAGCGCCATTTCGGAAGGTTCAAATGCTTTGCAGTATTTTAAGTTGATTTCGTCCAATTCCATGTGCATTTTTTCTCAATGCATTTGGCAGAATCTATAGCCATTATATTATCCATCTTAATTTTAGTATAGCAGTAGAATTGGCTAGGAGTTAAAATGTAAAATGAATGAATTCCATGACTGCTATGTTCAGAGATTATTCATATTATATTCAATAACCCTATCACTTAATTTCCTGAAATTTTCAAACTTTAAAACCTGCGTATAATATATTCTAAAGAAACAGCAAGAGAGCGTTCACAAGACATTCTTTTTAACAATGTAAGGTAACGGTTAAACGGAGTCTTAACGTAAGAATACTTTCTCGCTGGCTTTCGGCCCAACTATTAAACGCAGTTGGCTCAATTCAAGCTAAAATCTCAAATGTGATTAAGAAATCGCAGCGCGTCTAATTCTCCCTAACTCACACACATCCATAACAAAAATTTTTAGGTTTGATGTTACAAATTTGAAAAAAAAAAAAAAAAAAAAAAATAATTTGCTGAAATAAAATTCAAAATTTTTATTCTTAGATTAAGTTTTTAAAAAAGTATGAAAAACCTCAATACACTGAGTAATTGAACGAGCGTGCATTTAGTCAAGAACTAATTGCAAAATGTCGGTTTTCTGGCACAGAGGCAGCGCGTCTTCCTCTTGTTCTGGGAGTTCCGGTTCAGGCACGGTTCTCCTTCTGTTAGCTATCTGTGAGATGTGCGACTGTGGCCCCCTGTAAAAAGGGGCTTGCCAAGCAAATGTGGTGAGCGTGTAACTAAGTCGTACTTTTGATCCTAATTGGGGCTACTACAAAAACAAGAGACGCTCCATTCGGCTTAAATCTGCTTCTGTATCAGCAGCGGACTTGTCCACAGGCAAGTGTCATAAGTAACAACAGCACTAATTGCAATATTCTCGAGCATACCGTGAGAATATCGTTTGCTCTCAATATTCATTTCAGATTAATCTGATAAATTGAACTCGAAAACGTAGAAGCAAAATAATAATAAAGTATAACGCACATGTACCATTCATTTTATCAAATATTCCTCAATTTCGAAAAACAATAAGAAAAGGAACGAAAAAAGTGATAAAATTAACGTGACACTTGGCATTGCTCCTCTGCTATCACTTTTCCTACTGTTTTGTTCGCAACGATCCTGTCAAAACTTCCCGAGGATGAGTGCCAGTAATTTGGGATCTTCCTGATTTATCTCCAGAATTGAGAGTAAACAACTTCTCATGCCGATTCGTACTTCGAATACAAACAAGTAATATATATATATATACAATTAAAGTCAATTCCTACCTAGGGTCAACAAAGGAAATTTTTATATTAATTTCTTTTTACTAAATACATACAATTGGTATTAATAATCTATCAAAAAATGATTGATTTTCGCAAGAATGGAACTCGTGTTCTCACCTTCACGTGAAAAAATACCGAAATCCTCGCATTTTACCAAAAGAATTGTGCCTGTCAATTTCAATTTTCATTATGAACTGCTAAAACTCAATTTAAAGTATTAAAAATGAATGAATTAATATTTGAAAAAACTGTATAGACATCGAGTGTCATCTACTAGAAGTTTAAAAAAAATGTTTTTGATCTCCAGTGGATGAATAAAAAGTATTTTATTAATGATTGAAAATTTAAACAGGATATACATAGGGAGAGTGTGACGTAATAGTAGAAATTGGAAAGTAAATTCACTTCAGAATTTAGCTCCTAAATGTGCAATTCAAGAATCTTAATTACGCTGAAATTTTGCTTTAGAATCGGAATAACACTTATTGGATTATTTAGATTGATTGCTGATTTCGATTAGCACCATGTGTGTGTGTGTGTGTGTGTGTGTGTGTGTGTGATAATTAAATTATCTGTTTTAAAGTTAACCTTAATTTCTAATACTTTTCAAAATATAAACAGTTTCATTCAATTTCGATTAATTAGCAAGCATAATTAGAAATTTTTTATCAAATTTATTTAATTCCATCTCATTTCATTTACTTAATTTGTAAGTCTTTAAAAATTATTTTATGAAACCTTTCATATATATCATAATAATTAACCAGGCAAACTTTATTGCGATCTGTGGTATAATTTTCAACATAAAATTAAACAAATTCATACACTCATATAACAGTATATATATAAAGAGTAGCTTCATTTGTAAAAGTGGTTTTCCGCATCAAAGGGATATCTAAAACATCATGTAAGAAATGTTTGCCAGCTTTCATGCGACTTTATTAGATTTGGCAAATAGAGATTTTGTGAATTCATCTCAACGAGAGAAGTTTTAGAGAAGATTTGACGAAACTGTTCGAAGTTTGTCGTTACCATTTTGTGTGTAGCAATATCAGATATATAAGAGCCAATACATCATAAAAGGTTCTTTTTAAACTGACAAAAGAATACTTTGATGCCTCATTAAAAAATATAACTCTGTTTTTCATTCACAACAGAAATTATTTCAACTCGGAATTAAATGAAATTAAATTACGTTTACAAAACACTCAATATTTTTAAAGGGAGTATTAAAAAAAGGAAAACTAATTCATTATCCTATGATATTTAAGAGATCACAGCCATGCATAATATTTAAAAAATTCTAATTATTATTTTAAATCTCAAAAAACAAATGCACTCTATTATAAAATGAGTATACAGATAGCATAACAATTATCTATGCGCTAAAATCTTATCTATACTTATTCCATACGGAACATAACATCCAAATTTTGAGTCCGAGTATAAAAGGAAAAATAAGATACTTTCAAATAAGTTAATGAATATTGGGAAAAAAAACTGCTTTATTTAAAGAGTCACTTTTACTTATAATATTGAAATTGTTTTCAATTAGTACAGAATCATTATCATACCTTCTTACATTTTCATTTCCTCATTCAAATATTTCTTCGTTTAAGAGAAAAAAAATTAAAATCAGATGTCTGAAAATCTATTTGCCAATTATCGTTTTACTCAAACAAAAACCGTAAATGAATTCTCTAACATTTTATAAACTTTAAAATTAAAGAATTTATCTTGAATAATGTGAAATAATTTAAGAAAATTAGAAAAATATTATAACATGTAATTGAAAAAAAGACGGGCTGAGTTTTGAATTTTCTTTATACAACTTCTGTAAGCTAAACAATTAAAAATCAAATGAACGAAACACTTTTTCATGCATGATGCTCTTTGAACATTAAGCTAATGAAACTTCAAAGCAAATCATTCCAGCACACGCAACCTGAAAATCACAGCTGCAAACACATTAAAAGGTTTTCTAACCTTCGAAAGAATCTTAATTACTCTAAAATAGATGTAAAACTAAACAAATGAGATTAATGAACTTAAAATGTGACAAAAAAATATATATATCCCGCTTTTTTTATTATAAATCCAAGAAATAATTTGCAGACGCTTTTGAGTTCAAAAATAAAGAGTTAGTAAATAAAAATAGCCGTTAGTTTTTAGCCTTTATTGTTAAGTTTTAATTTAACAGTTGACTTTTTTTTATAGCAAAGTTTTGTTGAAACTGAAGTAGCGAAGAGAAAGAGGGATGAGCTCAGAAATGCACAGGTGGTCAACAGATTTCTAGGTATGATCATGCATGTAAGCATAAGGAATTTTTGGAATAAATAAAACACGAGGCTGTTAAAATAAATGTCGGTCATTAAACAGAAATCAATGCATTGAATACACAATTTATAATATACATATATACACAGTGGCTCAAAGAATTGAGAGTACACCTTACTACTTGATAAATCCAACTTTCAGTATAAATACACTTTATCGAGAAGGGCAAATAGGTTTTTATTTTTACACATATTTTTAATTTAAAGTAAGAATAGAGAAAATTCAACAAAAAAGCTATAAACTGAAAAATTTCAGAAGCATTTTAGATCAACAGTTTTATCTCAAAAAAATTGAGAATATACCAACGAGATTGGATAGATTATGGATTCTGTACAGGAAAATGCTAAAAATTTAGGTTTAGAGGGAAATTTCGTTTTCCAGCAGGACAACGGCCCTAAACACAGGGAGAATGGTGCCTCTTTCATTGTAAACAGCAGTCACTCCCACCAGCACAGTACCCCGACATCAATGCATTGAATATCTGTAGGACACACTCAAAATAGTTGTTCAAAAGCACAACACCCACTTAAAACAAGCGCTGTGAGAAGAATGGGGCAAAATATCTTCAGATATGATTGAAAATTAGTCGAATAGGTACCAAGACATTTGAAGACCATTATAAAGGCCAACATATGTGCAATTAAATATTGTCACTTTCTTTATTCGCGAAGTTATTATAAGAATTTTGTTGGTGAATTATCAATTTTTCGAGGCAAAAATCTGCGTTATGTTTATTTAAAATGCTTTTGAAATTTTTCGATTTTAGATGTTTTTTGTTGATTTTTCTTTATTTTTACTTTAAATTAAGCCATTTGTAATGTGTAAAAATAAAAACATTGTGAAGTGTTATTTATACTGAAAGTCGGATTTATAAAGTAAAAGTAAGGTGTATACTAAATTGTTTGAGCCACTGCTTATATATTATATAATATACAAGTTCAATGGAATATAAATTCTCCATAGTACAGTAACATAATCGTACAGATTAAGTAGACGACTTACGCAACACTTCGATCGGCAAATCTTTTAAATACTTTATATTAAGGAGAAAGTGTATTTCTGATACTGTTTCTTAATTGCCATCATATCTGCTACTTTAAATGTGCATTCCCTTTTACTTTGCTATTTGTGAAATTTTGATGCTGTGAACTCCATCTCGTCTCTTTTACTTAATTCCCTAACAAACAGTTTTAAAGTAGCTACCTCTTGAATTTTCAATTCTGTAAAAATTATTGATCTTGATGTGCATAATCACCCTTGGAAAATCTGTTGTTGAAATAATGTTTATTGTTTAATAATGTTTATTTGTACATTTTCACTAATGTAATTTGTAAACCTCTAAAAACTACATTTAAAAACCTTTAAAGAACTTAATATGCAGAATGTATTATAATATAACACACATTTAATTTAGATACATAACAAATAATTTGAATGAGGGTTTAACATGTCTTTAATGAATAATTTTAAAATTTCCAAATCTGAATAATTTCTGGACTGAATAATTTCAAACTATAAAATATTGAGTCTCGTGAAAGATTAGAGGCAGATGCTATGATTAGACAAATTTTTTCCAGAAATGTATTTGAAAATGAGGGGAAGGCATTAGCAAGAAAATATTTACTTATAAGCCATCTTATAAGTCACCTTATTTCTTAAACAGAAATCTCAAAGCAATGAAGAAAGAAGAAAGGTAATTACATAAACAGCATTAGAATAATAGAAGTAAGTTCAGGTAGTTTCAGAAGTCTAGATCAGTGATTCCCAACCAAATATAAAATAAAAATAGCAAATTTTTCCAGAATTAAAATACAATAGAAACGCAGAAAACCATTTTTAGTTGAGCTATTAATCTATCACCCATATCTTACATGCACCAGAAAAAGAAATTAGAAACATTACCTATAATAATTAATAATTATATAGGAGCATCCTTTGAAAAGTAAAAATGCTGATATATTTTAAATAAATAGAATCTAAAATAAGAATCTACATACACTGAAAATAATTATTAATTAAAGCTTAATGGCATTTTATAAATTGCATTACAGTAAAGTTGTCTTTAAGGTCTAGGTGTAAAATTATTCTAAAAAACACAATTTCTTATAAATGAAAGCATACAAGAACTTAAACATATTGCACTTTAAAAAAACAATAGTAATAATTTAATTTATTAATTATTAAAATTCAGAATATCACTTTTATTTGTTGTACCATATTTAATGTCTTTTAATTTAGATGTCAGATTACAATATGATTATATATGTATTAAAATTATTATTAAATTTAAAATAAAGCATTAATAAGCCAAGTATTTAAAAAACATGCAAAACACTAATATCAAAACAGAAGATAAATTCTCATGCTCATTTACTTATGTTAAATTTCATCAACAGGGAAAGCAAAAATTCCTCAGTTGATACTTACATATTTTATTACCATTATTTGACAAAAATATATCACAATGTTTTCTGCCACATGCAAACATTTGTGTGTGTGAACAAACTATGATATACAGGAAAGTTTTAAAATTTATAGTAAAAACATGCATTTGAAAATTGACATGAAAGAGAGAAAAAAAAATGGAAAGTTATTATTTTTTTTCTTTTAATCCAGACATTTTATCACATTATTTTTCTATGATCAAATATTGAATGATAACATGCATTTAGAATTAGCAGGGCTTAATTTAACCTTAGAAAAATAAATTATTTAACAGTTTTTCATATTTCTTAATCATGTTTTAAAAATGAAACATTGTAATTGTAAACAATGATTTAATATGTAATTATGCATTAAAATATTTTTTTCAATTAAAAAATAATCATAGTTTAAATACAAGGTTAAAACAGTTTTTAAAACGAAATTGCTAAGAAAAAACAATGAAAAATATTATAATAGTGAAATCATTGATAAATTAATTATAACCCATTTCAAAAAAATTTTAAAAATTCCTGAATATGAGATTTTTTCTTACATTTTTAGAATGTTTTTCAGAAATAAACATCACTTAACAAGATTATCAACTATTGTAAATAAGATAAAATAGCCTTTAAAAAATAAACTTAAAGCTAATAATTGTAATTTTTTTAAATGTACAAATTAAATTCTTCTTTAAATATTCTTTTATAATGTGCTTGAATACACAACTAATAAACTACAACCAGAAATAAAGCAGGATCTGATTTTTATTTCATAACCCTCCAAAAACTGTAGTCAAATTAAGAACAACGAAAACAAACAAATCCAAAAATTATAAGGTTGGTAACCACTGGTCTAGAAGTGCAACAAATTCTAAATATCAGTGTATATCTTCCGTAATGATTCAGCTCCCCTCACCTTAGAAAAATGTGGTGGCTTCACCTCAGCACCAACCACTGGCTCTTCTTCAATCACAACTTCTTTCTTGTGCGTCACTCTGGGCCCATCCTGGATTTCTTTTTTGATAATTGGCTTGGGTACAACCTTAGAAGAATCACCTGGAAGCTGAACAATTTCTGAGGAACGTTCCACAACCATTTCATACTTTTTAGTAATAGATATTTCTTCTGTAGAATAAGAAGTCCTTGTTGTAGTGGAGGATTCAGTAGAGTAATTTGTTGGAGTTGAGGTCTGGCATGAAGCAGTAGAAGTACTTTTCAGATCTGTAATTGTGGCTTTGTCTCCTGTAACGTAAGATGGTATTTTGGATGGAATTTTACTGTCCAGTTTATCAGATTGGAATTTGTCAGAAATGTTAGTTGAAGATGTCATCCTTTGTTCAGAGCTTTGAAATTCTGATCTAGTTTTTGGTTGCCATACTGGAGAAGGTATGGATTGTTCTTTTTCAGATTTGATTTTAGGCTGCCACGCAGGAGATGGTATAGATTTTTCCATTTCTGATTTGAATGGAGTTATGGGTTTGGGAACAAATTTAGGAATTGTTTGGACAGCTGATACTGCCTTTGTTTCAGATATGACAGTACTCTGACTACTGACAGTTGCAAAAGATTCAGATTTCAATTCCTTATCAAAACCATTTTGCAAAACTGGAGACTTAAAAACTGGCTTAACCTTGGATTCTTTGGTCTTGTCTTGCTCAACAGTATCAGGTTTAGAAAACTTCATAATCGATTGTTTAACAAAGCTTTCAGACATAGCTGAAATCACTGGTCCAGTACTAGTCAGAGTTTCGACCCTACTCATTTCAGAAAAAGATGGAAAATCGGAAGGTGGTTGGCTTGTTTCAGGTATTTGTGTAATTATTGCTTCTGGTATGATTTCTTGAATTTCTGAAGGTGGGACAGGAATGGGCTCCTGAATTTCTGTGATTGCTGGAGTAATTGGTTCAGGTTTAGGTTGTGTCCATACTTTAACAGATGCAGCAGACATTGGAGGAGGTGATGGTGTTTTCGGTGGTGCAGGCTCTATTGCTTTAACTTCAGATACTGGTTGGTAAGGTTCAAGTGCAATTGGTTTGCCAGAAGAAATTGTGGTAAACATCTGAAATATACAAAGTTGTCAAAAAATATTTATGAGGAATAATATAAAGCCAAACTTTTTTTTCCTAGTTTTTTTTTTTTTATTATTATTAAAATTTAGTTCAACACAAATCAAATTTTCAAATAGACGCTTATTTTGAAACAGATGTAACATTTTAAACAAAAATTTTGTTTTACATTAGAAAATAAATTATAATTTAATTTTTTGAAAAGAACATTGAATTTAATATAGAATGTTTATTTCATTAACATAAAGAAATCATTTATTATTATTATATCACAATAAAACTTATTCACAACAAGATTGTATTTTCAAAAAAATTACAAATGAAAAGTGAATAAATTATATTTTTTGTGCAAATAAATCTTAATAAAATATTTGCATAGTTGTGAGTCAATTGCTTTGGAAGTACTCATATCAATAATTTCCTAACTGAGTCACCTGAAATGTTAAAAGAATTAATCTATCACCTTTTTTTGAATAAATTATAAATAAAAACAAACAAACTGAATTAATAAGGGAGAAGATGTTGATTCCAAAGCAAATATTTTATCTTAAAAAAATTGTAATACACTCAAAAATCAGTTAACAATCTCAAGGAAATGGTGGAGCAACATCTGTAAAACCATTTTTCTTTTTCAAAGTGATAAAATTAAAATATTTTGTAAACAGATATAAAAAATAAAGATTTATATGTTTAAGATGTGAAAGAAAAATAATGGATTTTGTTGGATAACAACAGCTTAAAACATTCCATAAAGTATAAAAATTCAGAATAATTTCAGACAATAAACCCGTTCTTTCAATAAAAAAGCTTTCATTCATAGAAAGAAAGGAATGCAAAAAAGTTAGAAATAAGAAGAAAATTTGCAAATCATACAAATTGGTAACATCTTTTTAAATTAATACTTGCAATCAGAAAGCATCCATTCTATAAATTTTATACATAAAAAGAAATAACGAGCATTAACTTACTTGTTTAGTTTGTTGATGAGTTGAAAACTCTTGGTAAGTTATTTTCTTCTCTACTTCTGGACTGCGATCTTCTTCAACAACAAGATCAGCTATACATCTAGCTTCACCAGCCAAATTACTTGCAACAACCATGAAAGTACCCGAATCATCTGGGAACACCTAAAATATGGATGAAAGGTTTACTTTTAGTTTAAATGAATTATGATGATAGTTTTAATAGCACATTCCATAAAATAAATAACACCAAAAATTTAAATTTTAATATTATACATACAAGAAATTTAAACAAATCTCTACACAAAGGTACAAAATATCTTCTAACATTGCCTTTTATAAATATACATAATTTAATATATTTGAGCAAGCAAGAATAATTACCAATATGGCATCCTAAATATTTTACTGCCTGTAAATTAAAAGGTAGTTGAAATGTGTAAGATTTGGTAAATCTTATATATTTCAGCTGCTGGATAATTTAAAAAATGTAACCTAGTGATTGCTTAAAGCAAGATAATAATGTAAAATATTCCAGAATTGCTTCCTAAAAGCACATAATATTTATAATTTGCAAAATATCTCAAAAAATTAATATAAATTAAATTTTAAGATTGAGAAAGTACAATGTAGTAAGTGAACAATTATGAAATTAAAATTAGAAAATAATTTTTTTTGTAAGATGTTTCCTATCTGTTAAAACTTATTCTGAATAGATAAAATTTTGTATTATATAAAATTTATATTAATTATTAAATAAGTTTTATTTAAAAATATACAGCAACATTTATTTCTAACCTATACATTTAAGAAAAAAAATGTACAACATTTTAATTGAACTAGAACAGGAATCTAGAAATGAACTAAATAATTTCCAGATATTTTGTAATATTATGAAAATTAAATTAGAAAAATAGTTTATTAAATGGGTGGTGAATATTAGAGATAATGTGAAAAATGCCTATGCATAAATGAGACTTAAATTCAACTACATATTAATTTATACAGACAAGGTAATGTTTTACAGGAAAAGACAGGTACATAATTCATTAAATTTTAAAGACATATTCAAAAGTAGAAAATGTGGCAGTGCTTTTCTTTTTGGGGGCTATTGAATATTCCTTGGTTTATTTCCATTTAGCTGATATTGAATATTTTTTATTATTCGATTTAAGGAATACATTAAAGAGAGACAAAAATGTCATGAAATCTTCCAAAAATGAAATAAGATTTATTTTTAAATAGTTAATATTTTTATAATAACTTTTATTCTATTTAAATCTTTTCATTTGAAATTGATTGAACTATATTATAAGAGAGTAGCGTAAATATGTTTGGAAATATAAATATTACATAAGGAAAAATAAAGAAATTTACCTCTGGAATCACTAGTGAGTGCTCATTACCATTTGACGATATTCGAAAATCGGGGGAATTTTGTAAGAGGTTTCCATTGCGATACCATTTAACATCAGGGTTAGGCACTCCAGTAACAGTAACTTCCAATACAAGCCTGCTACCAGATTTTACCACAGCAGCCTGGAACTTCTTTTTGAATTTCGGAGCTTCACGATATGCTACAGTTAGAAGATAAATATTTTATAGCCATATATTAAAATGAATTGAATTACTTCTTAAAAAATAAAAATCTCCATCCAAAATTAAGATAAATTACAATAAATTGTAAATATTGTGGTCTCATTAGAATCATGTACAGAATTATACAAGGTATATTTCTCATATTTAGTACTACAAAATTCTGAATCTCAAGCTTAAGATTTTTTTTTTAATTCACTTTAAAGAAATGGAAAAAGGAAGAATGAATACTTTGCTTCTTTGAATTATCAAAAAATATATGCAACTGATCACATATTTTGAGTATAAAATAAATAGATATTAATTGCACAAAATTTAGATGTCTGTATAGTTTACTACTACACATGATATTATTCATTATTGTCCTTACAATATTTCTAAATAATATTTGATGATTTATTTTCATCAAACGTTAATTAAAGTCATGTAAAAAGACAAGACCATTATAAACATGTAATGTAATCAAGAATACTATTTGTATATATGCTTTTACAAAGAGTAAAAGTAAGAGACAAGATATGAGAAAAATTGTATCAAGTAATAAATACCTTACCAATTAATGGGAATGGCTTCAAGCATTCCTTTAATTATATAATGTCTCAAATGATTTTTTTTTTAAATTTTAATATTGATCAACCAGATTACTACGAAAGCCCCCCTGCATGGGCTTGTAAAGCTAGTACTGAGGCATACATAAAAATGTAAAAATATGCTTAGCATTTGATTTGATTTTCTTCCATAAAATGCATTATTATGTTTAGTGCATTAATACATTCATGTTAACCTCAATAGAAATTTATCATTGTGGGTGATTCATGCTACTGTATCAAATCATATTTGAATATAACTTAAAGTTATTCATCATGATTTAAGGACCAAAACAAAAAAACTTCCACACATTTTTTTAAGATGCATTTTTATGTTTTAATTTTCAGATAAGCTATGGCAATAAACTGTCAATCTACTGAGTATTCAGTTACAGTTTTAAATATCATAAAATATTTCTCTCATTTTATTAGTCATTTATAATTCTGTAACATTTGGCTGCAGTTAAAAAAAATTGCTTAAAATGCATACAATTTTATAGAAGTGCAGTAAAATCAGTTTTATATAAGCCAATTTCAACTATCTAGCCTATACACTTTATTTGATAATTCAACAAAGATAATAATGTGAAAAATGATGAAGAATTATTATTGTCATGTATTTGGCTATTTTAAAGCATTGTTGATAAAATCTACACTGTTAATAACTTTCTTTTCCTTTATTATTATTTCAAACAAAGATGAAAGAATGAAAAAAAAGCACATACAAGCAAATCTATAAATATGAATACAAACAATTTTACATATTCATATTAGCAGGGAAAATAAAGGAATTCATATTTTAAAATATTTCAAAGTTATCTCACTAATCAACAAATTAGAGATGCAAATTTTGCTGCATAAAGTTACCTTTACAAATCCCGTACATTTTGCTTTTCTAAATCAAATACTTACGTTTTACTCTCACATCTGCAATACTAGTGGCTTTTCCTCCAGTATTGGAAGCTACACACGAATAGCGACCACTGTCTGCTTCTACACTTTTCAAAATAAAAAGAGATGTGTTTCTACCCCCAGAACTTGTTATTTGTAGACAAGGTTTATTCTTCAATTCATTATCATCTTTAAACCATTGGATGGTAGGTTCAGGAATTCCTAAAAATTGTTAATCTTTTAAATAAAAATGTATTAAGAAATAACTTTGAATCATACTTATATCATTTGCTATATCATAAATAATTAATTAAAAATTTAAAAACTTAATTTTTTTAAAAAAAATCTTTTATTTTTTTATGGATTAAAGATTTTCTGAATACAACTAACAATTCATTTTGAAATCAAAAGAAGTACAGTTTTTGATAAATGCATTTCTTCAAAAAGTTCATAAAAATAATATCTTTTCTATTTATTATTTTATTATGGAAATTAAAAATTTCTCAAAATAAATATTAAGTATAAATAAAGGTTTGCATGCATTTTTAGAGCAAATCTACCTTTCATATTCTGAACTTGCTAATAATAACTCACAAATATGAAACATACAAAGAAAGGATGGTTTAATTATAACAATATTTCGTTCTTTTTTTCTTCTATTCATTAGAGAAATTTATTAAACTTGGAATGGTAATAAAATACTAAATTACAACAATTCAAATGCTAAACATTACTCTAAACAAATACAATTTAATATAATTACAACACCCAAAATTCTATTAAAAAAATACCTTCATATATAGCTTCTAATAATAACTTTTCTCCTTCAGTAACAACTGCGGTGGATACTGGTTTGATAAATTTAGGTGGTACTATATTTTCTAATATAGACTGTTCTACAGGAAGTGGAGAAATAACAGGAACCTGCATCTTAGGAAACTGGATAATAGGTTGTATGGGAGTTTCGATCACAGGCAGTTGTGGTTGAGCTGATTGTGCAACTGAATACTGATTGAAGGTTGATTCTTCCCTTTTGACTAATTGCTGACTTTGCAAGGAAGAGAAGGAGGGAAATTCTGGTGGCTGGTAATCCGCATCACTTACCTAAATAGAGAAATGATGGTGCAGAAAAAAGCAAATGATGATTCAAGCAAAATTGAATAGTATGCACAAGTTGTAAAAAACTATAATAAACAAATTGTAATAAGTTGGCAACTTTAAATAGAAATAAATATTTTTTAAACTGCCTTTTTCTTATTTTCTGAAAGCAATAAAAATGTACAGTTTATTAATTAATTAGCTAGGAATGTACATTTTCATTCTATAAACATTTCTGTTTTTCCTTTTCATTTTATAGAAGTCAGAAAAATAGATAAAGCCAAATAATCTCTTACCTCAGACATAGAACTTAATGTACTAGTCTGTACAATAGCTTTTCTAGTCATTATCATAGATTGTGCCCTAAAAAGAATCAATAAGAGAATCAGTCAAGAATTTTTAACTAATGTAAGGAATAAAATACGTCACAACAAAAACTTTCTAAATATTTTAAATTTTTCAGAACATGACAAGCTTGGAAAAAAGGTTGAATATTTTAAAATTATATATTATGCAAAGCATTTTGAGAAGTAAAATATGAATAATTGTACAAAAAATAAAAGGAATAAATACTTGAGATGCTAAAAATAAAATGAATAAAAAAATTTTTTCATTTAAAAAATAAAATGAATAAAATTGTACAAAAAAATGAATAAAATAAATAAATAATAAAATGAATAAAATTGTACAAAAAATGCTTGAGATGCTAAAAAATATTGCAGTATTATTATAAAAAGAAAATTATTTAATTTTAATAAAGATAAAATTTGATTCTCGAAAAACTGAAATCTGCATTTCCATAAAAATGTGCTGCATTTATTTTTTAAATCATTGTAAAACTTAAAAAATAAGTTTAGTCTTTAAATTATATCAAAAATATTTATTAATAATACATTTTTTTATTAAATAATTTTTTTTACTATGTTTTTATTGTTAATTGTGAAGAAATTGTTAGTTTCTTCTTTGATTTTAGTAATGACACATTTCTAAAATTAAAGATGGAAAACTAGAAATAAAAATAGATCAAATTTATAAATGAAAGGTACAGCAAAATTTAGTAAGTTGTTCTATATGTAATAAACAAAATGTATCTGTCAATTGTGACAAGTGAAAATGTTCTTTTTAAAAAACATATTAGCAACTAAAAACATCAATGCTTTTTAATTTTAAAAAAACTAAGAGACAAATCTTATTATGGATTGTTGATATAATTTTTTTCTGATGTACAATTATTTTGATTTGCCATAAAGATTCTAACAATTTAATTAATCTTCAATTGTTGAAAATCATATCAAAAGCTTGACAATAATAATAATAATAACAACAGAACTGTATTTTTTTAAGTTGTTGCCATAACCAGAAATGAATACAGAGGTAAAACTTGTCTCTTGAAGATTGAAATACAAATATTAAAAAACTTCTATTGAATGCAAGATATTGGACATTTCTGATTTAAGTGAAACTAGAAAATTCCTAACTAAATTAACTAAAAAATTTATTACCTAATAATAGTTTTTAAGAAACCTTTCTTTACATCAGAGGCAGTAAGATTATTTTGAAGTAATAAAATTATGGAGATTTAAAAATCTTTAATTTTCATGTTGAAATTGTAATATGCTAGTCTTTAAATATAAAAACGAACTAAAAAGAAATTTGCCTAAGATATCCAGCCTCATAGTATTAAGATAAATCACTATAGTAACAGCACCATCAATTATCTTATATACTTCATACACCCTCCACAAATAAGCAAATTATCCTTTATAATCAGAATTTTTAACACAGTAATTGTCATTGACATATGAATCTGAGATGTGATGCCACTTACTTTCTAATTAGAAGTGTAGAAAAAATAAATAGCATCTGCTTTATATTGCTCCTAGCTACCATAAGTGGTTTTGTAAGTAAAACTGCATCTACAGACAAGCTTATTTTTACCTCCTTTATCACATTCTTCTCTAAAAAGTGAGATGTATATACTAATACTTTATCCCTATCGCACTGTTTAAGATTATGTCTCAAGTAACTTTAACCCCTTTTATTACTACACCTCAGTATCTAATTAGATTGTTTCTTTCCAACTATTATTAAGAGCTTCTTACTTCTATTGCCAAATAACACAGGATCAAATTAATGGCATGAATCACTGAAGTAAATGTATAAATGCGACTGTTATAGTTCACAGAACATTATATTCATAAAACATGTAATCAAAAGAGCATAAATATAATACTAATTAATTTTGTCAAATTTTCCTCTATAATTTTTTATCGATTAATTAAGATAAAAAATGTATCTTAACCATACAATTCTCAATAAGGCAAACAAAATAATCTTAATTATCCAAGCAAATGCAAAAATTTAAAACTTACTTGTATTCTTCACAACTAGGTTCCATTTTACTTAAGGAATAATCTGAAATAAAAGAAAATTGCATCGATTTATTAAAATACTTATTTAATTAAATTCATTTCTTTATAAAGTTCTTGATTCAACCCTTTCTAATGAAGCAAATATTGATACTTTATATGCAAAAGGAATTTTGTGCAAAAAAAAAAATCTAAAAGAGCTGTTTCAAGTTATATAATCTACCTTCAACAGACAGCAAAGCAGACGAAGTTGCAATTCCTGCATTATTCTCAGCAATTGAAGAATATCTTCCAGAATTATTATTCTGGATATTGTGAATTAACAACCAATATTTCTTATCCCCATCACTGCCAATTTCATAGTACTCATTTTTTGGAACAGGTTTGCCTTGATAATTCCATCTCACCTGAAAAATAAAACATTTCACCACCTTTATTTTCCCTTTACATAAATGAGGCTGATTAGCATAAAAATACTCAATTAAATGCTAATGTTATCATTATTTACTTACTGAAGGTTTAGGAGAACCATCAACAATAACTTCAAATCGAGCTGTACTTCCAGGCAATAAAGTCTGATTAGCTACATGTTGTAAGAAAGATGGTGGTACTTCTTGTGGCATCTGACCAAATTTAATAGGTGCTGTAGAAGATACAGAAATTGAGCAAATACTCTGTGCATCACCACCCTTGTTCTGAGCTTTCACTGAATATGTGCCACGATCTGAAGGCTTTACACTTGGAATTGTTAACCTTGAAACACCTGTTGTGTCAGTAAATATCTAGAGACAAACAAGATGCATGAATTCAAACTTCTGGTTCTATTTAAAAATAAAAGCTATTTTTAGAATTCAAATATCCTTTTTTTACTTGAAATTTAGAAAAAGATACTTGAAATTTAATTTCTTAAGATTGATTTGAGTAACAATAAAAAAAACTGATTATTCGTTTATATTAACAAGTGAATTTCCAGTTTCAGTAATAATATTTCAAATTTATAATACTACATAAAATATACAATATTATAAAAAGCAACACAAAAATCTTTTTGCTTTTACTAATTAACTTTTTTTCTCTTTTTTTTTAATTTACAGTTGTTTCTATAAAAAATTAAAATATTTTTATATAAATTGTATGTAATTTGCAACAGATTAATGGTATTACAATAAAGATCAACCATAATCAGCATAAATAATGAAATAATAAAGTTTAAAGACAGCAACAAATCAATAAAAGTTATTGTTAATTCAAACTTTACTAAAATAAGGAGGAAAAGGAATTAAAATAAAATAAACTAGATTATTTAGAAAAGTAATATGAATATATCAAAAGATACATTATAATTGATTATCTTAAATTTCGAATTCACCATTATCAAGTAATTTAATTTAAAAAACAACTTGTAAAATTGTTTCAGTTATTATTTTGTCACAGGAATGAGATTTTTTAGACTTATTTATTTTCTCTTATCAGTTTTAATGAAATGATCATTTTTTTATCATTTCACACATGCATACATAATAAATTTCATATTTGTCATCCTATTAAAATCAGCAACAAATTAATATATTGCTAACACCACACAAGAGATGATTTTTTCACAATCATTTATGCTTACTTGGCATTCCAGAGTGCTGAATAATTGCTGTCCATCTTTGAACCAAGATAAAGTGGGACTGGGCTCTCCTGCAACTTGACACTCAAGTATCAGCTCTTGGCCTTCAATGAGAGCCATACTTTCTAGAAGCTTCACAAATCTGGGTGCCTCAAATTTTTCAACACTCAATATGACATCCTTCTGCATAAATTCACTAAAAAATTTGATACATAATTGAAAGCAATATATTTAGAAACAAATGAAAGAATTTAATATAGTGTGTTTATTAGATTTATAAAATTTGTCAGGCATATAAATAATGATTACAAGAGAAGAAAACCCCAGCAAAATGCAGTTTAAATGTTTCAAAAAAAATATTGTATTTGAAATTAACGTTTTAAAATAAAACAGTATATTTAGGTGATTATACTTATATCTATTGTTTTCCTTTTACCAATTCAAATGGGAAATGAATATTCTTTGAATATACAGCTCTTAAAATCATTCCATTAGAATTATAAGCATATATCTATCCTGTTGCAAATAACAAAAAACAATTAATGAAATTATCCCACTCCCTCATTTTTCATATTAAAAAAAAGAAAAAAAATAGTTGAAAAAAATTATTAAAAAAAGACAAAAAAAAAGGTTTTGTTTTTAAGGAATTCAATCATTATCTCAATGTCTGAATTACTACATTTAAAAAAATGAGCTTGTCCCCAGAAAGTAATCTGTAATAATCAGTAGTAGACAGAATGAATATCTAAATATTTATTCCTACACATGCAGTGCTAAAAAGTCCAACACATACTCAAAAAAGTTTTTTTAAAAACACATTTCTTGAATGGTTTCGAATTACGTAACTGATCACAGTCAGATTTAAAAACAATTTAATTATATATTTAGGCATATACTAGAAGTGTTGTTTGCATATATTGAAGTTTAAAATTAATAATTATTGCTTGCAATAGTTAATATTTGAACAAAGCTGTAAAGTTAAAGGAAAATTGTAACATTCACCATTAATTGTCTGATGGGGTTAAAAAAGTTCATAATGGACTATGGCATTTTGACTCCCATCTGACTCAGAATTAGACCATTTTTTTAATGCATCTATCTTTTAAGTAATTTAGAATTTATTAATCAACCCATTTTCTATTTAACTCATTTCTATCATTATTTTCTATAAAAACGCTGTTTTTTATATAAATGATTTTTAAATTAATAAATGATTTTTTTAGCATTTCAAATTCCTATGTTTCAATCTATATGAGGTTAATTCTCTTTCAAAATATGTCCATTGCAAGCAGATATGGTGAAATGCAAGGTTAGGAAATCAACATTATTTGTGTCTGGCACATATTTTTATGCAGTTATACTTCAATTTTTCAGTTTCTCTTTTTTTCTTTTGTCCATTTTATTTATTTATTTATTTCATTATTACATCCATGCATTAAAAACAACAATTTTCAAATGCAGACTTTACTTAATAAATAATTGGAATATTTTCCAGCTTATTTCATATGATAGAACATAACCATTATTAAATTCCACCAGGAAATGGAGCAGTTTTCATCAGAATAAAATTATGAAGTAATACAAGAAATATTTCCCACAAATGCTGTTTTCTATTAATACAAAATTCAACATTTTAATGATATGAAAATTATTAATTCTGCATTATTGATTCAATATTTTAATGAGGTAAAAATCAGTAGTTTAATATCAATCCAACATTTTAAATGCATCACAGACATATTGTTAATGGTTGCCATTAAGCCTTCTGAATCCAAGTTCTTTAGATTCGGCTAATTTTTTAGCACCTACTTAAAATGGAATATTTACTAACTATATTTTTTAAACTTTAAAGTGCTTAAATTCAGTAATAGTTCATAATAATCAAAAATGTTTATATGATGGATTTTAAATATTATTATTAGCATTAATTTATTTTGGATTCTGCAGTAAAAGTAAAATATAAAGCAATATTTATTATAATTAAAAAATAAATCTTTTCATAAGGATTTGAAACATGCTATTAAAAAACAATGAGATGCAAGATTGGAAATAGTAAAGATCCCAATAAGATTTTTCAATGTTATTTAATCTATGTTCTATCTTTTTTTAAATATTTTTAAAGGGGGGGGGAATACATGCTTTAGATTCAAAACACTTAAGAATAAAAATAAGTATTTAACTTACCTCTTTTGAATAACTTCTGATACAACAGCTGGAATAAGAAAATAATGATTAAAATGTATACAACAAAATTCTGTCACTTTCAAAGTGTCTTTTAATAATTCTTTATTTTTTAGCTATAATTTAATTATGTTATTATAATTAATAAAATTACTAACAGCACATGAATCAATATTATTTATTAGAATAATAATAGATATATATAGGAGTTTACCAAATTGTATACACTCTTAGGTTCAATTATCAATTAAAATCTTAAATAGTACTTACGCTCAACTTTTAACTGACAAAGACTAGAAGCTTCACCTCCAGAGTTAATTGCAACACATTTATATGTTCCAGAATCTTCTAAATAAGCATGTTCAATAATGAGTGTACAGCGATCACCCTCAAACAGTAGTTGAAAATCATCTGATTCCTTGACAGGCTTCCCATTGTGGTACCAAATCACCTACAGCAAATTGTTAAATAAAATAAAATAAAATATGTTCATAAATAAGTTTAGAGTTTACAAGTAAATAATTTATTAGTAATTTAATTATTTAAACATAAAATTTAAATGTATTTAATAAAAATAAATATAACATTTCATTTAAAAAATTGAAAAGTTTTTTGAATTTTTATATATAAAAAATGGAAATCTGAATACATTAATAAAAAAATTAATGCAATGAGTCAAGTACTCATCATGCTTTTAATATAAAATATAAATGATTATTGATGCTAATAAAATGTAATATTATGTAATAAGTATGTTTCTGATTCTCAGATTAGTAATTATTTTTAAAATAAATTTTTTCTTCTGAATTAAGAACAATTTAAAAACTTTGCTAAATTAATAGTAAACAAGAACTGAGGAAGAAAATTAATGCAAGTAATGTGATATAAAAGGTATTAAAATTTTTCTGCTTAAACTTAATTTACTTCTATGAAATACTAATCTTTATTGATTACAAAAAGATTTAATTAATTGTATTTATTAATAATAATAAATTAAATTGATTGAAGTAATAACTACACACTAAAAATTTTATATCACAATTGTGGTTGTTAACAGCAATTATTTAAATTTTTCAAGAAAATTTTTTTTATAAACATTTCAAGATACCTCTGGCTCTGGTTGTCCAACAATAATGCAATCCATTCGTACTTTATTCCCTTCAACTACAGTTTGATCTTCTAAATGTTGTTTTACTTGAGGTTTTGCTGGTTCTATGTCTGATGCAATTTCAGAATCACTAAAAATATTTCAAGGAATTTTTATAAAAAGTAATCCAGAAAATAAAGCAAAGTGCCTTTCCATTTCACTAGTTCAAGTTGCAAAAATTATATAACCAATATCAACTTGGAATATTCTCACTAGCAATAGCATTATTAACATTTTTTTTATGTTTTTTCATTGTATCGTTGCCACACACATCTATTTGGCAAGATTTGTGACGGCGAAATGGAAAAGCAACCTAAACAAAACTAATAAGCAAAATACTTATTATTATCAGCATTGTAACTGTTATTATACAATAGCATATATAACATTATATTGTTATGTTTCCTTAAACACCATTTAAAGGAAAATTTGACTTGCATATATGTGCTATATAGTTCAAGGTCATAAATATAAAAATTCATTAAGGTCTTAAGATAAAATCATTGGATGATTATAATACTTTGAGCATTTTTACTAAATGGTAGCAACAAAAAACAGCTATTTATATTAAACTTAATATTTCACTGTTTGGCACATGACTTGTTTACTTTACCCTAGTCATACTAAACTGAGTCATGAATGGATAGTATTCTATTGAGATCCAATTAACCAAACATAACCTCTGTTTCTAATATTCTTACAGATTTAAATTATATTTGTTGTCATTTATTATAATCGTTTTAATAATCCTGTTTTCTAATTTCATTATATTCAGATATTCTCAATAATTTGATAAAATAATTGTGGAGAAAAAAAGCTACTTATTCATTTTAGTGAAATTACACATATATTATTCTACAATATTTATGAAAAATACTTACGATGTTTCCAAGGGTAAACGTCCTTTAACAGACACATTGCAATTGGACACCGCTTCACCGGCCTTATTTCGAGCAATAACAGTGTAAGTTCCTGCGTCTTTTGGAAAAGCTTCGGTAATGATAAGAGTAGCATTGGTTCCATCAAAATGCAACTGAAAATACACTAACTATTACTGATGATGACAGACATAATTATAAATCGCAAATACGAAATTTATTTATTAAAGAATGTATTATACATATGAATTATAGATAAAAATATGTGATAAAAACACAAGCATAAATTATGGATTGAAATATGTATGCAAACCTGTTGCTTTAATTCAAATTGATCAAAATTAAATTAAACGTAAACAGCGCGGGATATAGTGACAAAGGGTATTATCTCCTGGGTACCGAACCGAAAATGAAGGGAAGGAAGGAAGAAAGATGTGTTCTCTGGCGTATGATCCAGAAGCACTGTGTTCTGAGCTTTGGCCGGGATAAACAGGAACAAGGGCCACGAATATCACAAAAACCAAAAATGAATGAAGATTTCTCCGGCGTATGCTCCAGAAAAGCGGTTAATAGCTTTTGCCGGGATAAATAGAAAGCAAAGATCATGAATATCACAACCCCGCACACACACCCAAAAAATAAATTGAAAATGCGCGCGAACTGAATAACAATTATCCATTTCACTTCGATTCGTATTGCAAATCGCTATAATGAACTAACATGTATGATGAATATAATATTAGAGAGATAGCTGTAATATTAGTTTCATTGCAATCTTGAAAGAAGTAAGGTTTTCAGATTTATAACGATAATGGCTGTTATCCCCTATTTCAGATGCATAGAATAAAAAAATTATAAAACATAAAAGAAAGCGAGCACACACAGAAAAACAAATTGAAGTTTCAGTCAGTTAGCAACGAAGTGTTTTTCAGTCAGTTGATTGAAGCTTCAGTGAGTCCGCTGATGGATTTAGAACATTTTCAGAATTTCCAATGAAAAGAAGCGGTACAATAAGCCAGAGCATTCCCGCAAAGTGGAATGGTGATAAAGAGAAGAGTGTGAAAATAAGTCTAAATTGATTGTAGTATAAAAAGTAAAGTAGATATTGAAATGTTCCAATGGTTGAAGAGAAACTTGTAGATTGGTCTTGTTTGCAATTATTTTACCCAAAATATTTTTGAAGGAGATATCTTGTTTATCAAACTGGAGAAAAGTCCACAATTTGTCTCTATAATATGAATATTTTTTGCACGAGAGAATTATGTTTTCAATATCATTTATGCTATTACATTCATGGCAAAGCGGATCATTACGAAGGTTAAAACGATTCAACAGTCCTGGTGTTATAATTGTTTTGCTGATTAGTCTGGCCAAGACAACATCTTCCCTCCGATTTTTGGACCAGGCAGACAGAATGAAAAATTTACTGTTTCTATAATTATTGATAGCTTCATTTTAATAATAACTAAATAGAAACTGCAAGCTTTTGTCCTCTACTGTGCGTAAAAGAGTTCCAAAATCGAATTTCGTTGTAGTAATCAAAATTCTTCTCATAGGACAAAAGCTTTAAAAGTCCTACAGTTAAAATTATGTTTAAAAAAAGTAAACAGTTAGTTAAAAAAATTTAATTAAAAAGTCGCACAATTGTAGAGTTGATTTAAAGGGTAATTATATAAAAACGAGCTTTATAGCAACGAGAGATTTTACATTTGATTATATTAGATAGTAATATTCGAGAATTAATCATATTTACTTACAAATTTATTGAAATAAAGAGACAAAATTTCAAACTGATAGTGAATTAAGAAAACCAACCTTTTTTCTCTACCCCCATCTTTTTTCTTATTAAGAAGCAAAAAAGAATATTTGGGGCCAATAAGTTAAAGATTATCTCTATATATCTCAAACTAATTAGTCCAATTTCAGCTTCAGTGAAAATAAAGATTAAGGCAACAGTTTAAAAAGAAAAGGAAACTGGCAGTATTCTAGTGAAAGGAAGTCATTGAAAATCATAAAATAGCAATTACTGAACTTTTATTCAAATCTTCAAAAATTAAAAATAAAAACTCATTAATGCTAGCAAATGTGTAATTTATCATTACTTATATTCATTTATGCACGCACAAAAGTTTGCTTCTATTTCTTCTAAAAACAGCAATGAGTATTTGTCTTGAAAATTCTTTGATACTTTGTATGTAATATTAAGCTTTTCAAAAAAAAATGTTATATTTGAATAACAAAGAACATTTTGAAATTATGATGTTATACGAAACGGTTATACTGAACAAGATGCAGAAGAATGCAAACATTTTTACCCAAATTTCCTACATCTAGATAAGAAGAGTAATCACAGAATGATTCAGCAAATGCAAATTACAGAATCTTTATTTCCCAAGGGGAAAATGGGGAATAGGATGCGTTTAGCTAAAAAATAATAATTAACATTTTGTCTTATTTTCCAAGTTATTTTTTTGTGTGTGCAAGAACGGTAAGTTCAGAACCCATCATTCAGCAACCATACAGAGAATGTTTCAATGTAAAATTAGCACCCATTCAGTATTTCGAGAAATTCGTGAACATGAAATGTCTGCTTGTTGCTGTATTATCAAAGCAAAATGTCCAACGACGCTACTACGATAGTGGCCAACATTTGGAATATCGAAGTATATTGGAAGAAACAGACAAATATGTTGTGCTAATAGGGTATAATCAAATCATGAACAATTATTAGAAATTCTCAATGGTCCCTTTTCCCCTTTATGTAAAACAAAACTCTTTTCCACCTTCATGGAAAATGTAATTGGGACACTTTTAATCATGATAGAAGCATCAGTTTTCAAGCTGAATATTATTAAATAATAAATGTCCTTTTTTCGAATGAAATATTTATCATCAGAGGCAATTTTCTATAAATATGTGTTTTGGCATTTTCAGGATCACGGTTGGTTGTTCTGTACATCGTCAATAACACAACAGATATTCGCTGAGGAATTCAAAAAACTAGTTATTCACAAGTAATGGAATAGATTGCGTGTATGCAAGTAATGTAAAAGAGTACAACTTTGTATAGATATCGAAGGGGTTGATTCGTATCAGCTGTGTCGTCGCTGTATCTTTAATGTTTTTTTTTTCTGTTTAGCAACACAATATTCAAAAGATAACTAATTTTGAACATTTCAATAAAACTAAAGATTTTTAAAGTTAATCTTCACAAAAACGTTAAAGCCATAAAAAATATTTAATGTCAGCTAACATAAGCGAAATGGATGAGTTCATCTCTGAAATTCTAACAAATTAAATTTCCAATATATCAGTAGCGCATCGAAATAAAATTCCTATTCCACATTTATTTTATATTAGTTCATTTTATAAATTAGTTATTTCAAAACGGCCTAAGGTCTTTCGTTTACTTTTATTAGCGATATTGGGTAACTGAAATCCAATTACATTAGCTCATACATTTGACTTCGATTCAGAAATTACTACAAGTATCAAAAGAAACAGTTTTAAAATATTTCAGTACAACTGAAGAGAAAATTTGACAATCAATTAATCTGATACAGCATTTTGGGTATAAGTTGCAGTTTTAACAATTAAAAACGCACTTTCACTCTAAAAATAACTAACATACATGATTTCTGAAAAAAAAAATTGTATTACACATCACTCATTTTTATGACTGATTTTGAGGAGGATAAAAATATATATACACATAAATAGGTTTTTCATTTACTAAATTACAACGCAATAGTATGTTAGGACAAACTGTATAATAATGTATGGTTTGTTCTTCCATCAAAATCTTTCCAATAAAAGAGATAAGTCCATCGAAGATGCATTTTAATTTACAATAAATAATTATATCTCAAAAATCACTATTAGAGTTATTTTTCAGGCTAAAAATATTTTAAGTGCAAATCCTTGGCTAATCATTGAAGAAAGACTTACCTTTGTGTCTCTAGTTTCTTTAAGGGATTTGGAATTATGCAGCCAAGTTACATCAGGCTGCGGCTGACCGGTAACAGAACACTCCAGCCGCAACTTTTGACCAGCTCGAGCCATGACATTTGAAAGTGGAGAAATGAATCTCGGTCGTTCGGAAGGTGTAATCGCTATAAAATGAAAATCAAGCATTGAAAAAGGCACGCTGTTCATATATTTCAAGAAAGGTGTCTCAGGAGGTAACGTCAGTACCATAATAAAGAAATAAAATAAAACCACAGTCACTACAACGAGTATACTAATATTTCTCCTCTAAGACAACTTGATTTTGAGATCTTTTAAGCTCACTTTTATTCTACTTCAATGATTACTGCCTTTAACATTTTTTAATTTAATTTCTGCACAGTTTTTAATTCTTTATAATATTCTGCTATATTCTTCTTTCATGCTTGTATTTTATGAATAGATATTAAAATAAACATGCTTATATGTGATAACAGCTTTCCGTCAGACAAAATAGCGATATATTGTAACCGATATCGGAACTATGGAGGAGAAACAAATAGTTAAGCTCGGAATTAAGGCACTTAAAAAGAGATTATTATAATTTTAAAACCTTATTATTATTTTTTTAACTTAAAAGTGTTTTCCAATCCATGATAATGATAATTTTGTCGGCTTGGCTTCTTAAACGGTTCAATCCCAAATAAACTCTTACTTATTAACGGAGGCTATAACTAGTATTATAAATGGATTCAATAAATGCCGCATTTAACAAATTAAAAGTATGTCAATAATCACTTCTTTAAAAACTTTTGACGTGTACAGAGTATTGAATTTTTTCAAGTTTAAAGAGTAAAAAAACAAGAATAGCAATAGGAGTGATTCCTGATATATAATTTTAATCCTATATTGCTTAATTTCAAGTGACGCATCGCCAAAATGGCTGCCTAAATTATCCGCTTATGTTTACTAACTTACTTTGAACTTTAAGATTGGCAGCACAAGCCGCTTGCCCGACTTGATTGACAGCCCGGCATGAATACTGCCCTTGATGATCGGGAGTGGCCTCGTCGATTCGCAAGGAGCAATAACCGTTGTTGTAGATGGTGGAATAATCGGTGGAGTAATCAATGCAGACATCGTCTTTGAACCAGGACACCAAAGGCAACGGATTTCCGAAAACTTGGCATTCGATTTGGTGTTTCGTTCCTTCCAGAATGGTTGCATCCGAAGGTTCTTGAACAAAATGGGGAGGCACAAGTTCATTGGCAGTCCGCGATTCTGCAGAAGATAAGAAATATTTATGAATGAATTTAAAAAAGGATTGATGCAAAATATAGGAAATGTGTTTACAATCCATTCCATAAAGAAATGGGTGATGTTTAATTACTTATAGGAAATATCTAAAAGAAATGCTTCATATGAAATTTCTTTCTTTTTTTAAATTTAAAATACTGAAATACGCGATACTTTTTTTAAAAGTTACGTTTCTTCCATTATTATTATTATTATTTTACAAATAGTTGTTTATGAAATAAATAGTTTATTTTCCTTAACCATGATATTTTCAGTCAAAGAAATAACTTACAATTTTCAAAAAAATCATTTCATTTATATTAAATTTAAAAGAGAACTTAAAAAATAGCATTACAGGTATATAATTTCAGTAAAAGCAACAATCTCTATAACAGACTAAGAATGAATTTCCCAGAAAAGGAAAATGAAAGATTCAACTTAGATAGTAAAGACTTAGACAAATTCAAAGGCACCGACTGAAATTAAGGAACGTTCCCATTACTCAGAAATAAACGGTACGGTAATTAGCTATAGAGACCGGCATACAATAAGGAAAACTGTAAGCTTCTTCAACTTTGCATAGTAAAAATGAAAGTTAAAAAGAAATGGAAAGGGACGTTTAGGAACGGTAAACTGCTCTGGGAAACAGAAACAATTAATTGATGAAGCAAATATTAAATCAGTTTTAGTTATTACATATCAAGATTTTTAATATATATATATTCTGTATATCTATACACAGTATATAATGAAGTCGTTTGAAAGCGTCTGTATGTTTGAACCACAAAAACACAAGAAATATTTAACGGATAATGGAGTATTTACACCATTTTGTAGAGCATTTATTGAGGAAAATTTAAAATCTTATCAAAATAGAAAAAGGAGGTTGATAATCGCGATTTTAACTTTGCACTTATCGGCGCAAGCGTGAAAACTGCGCATGTGCAAATAGCAAGAGGTGTGTTATCACACGTGATTCATTTCATTGTTTACGTCTGATTTTAAACAGCGATTCAAGACCCATTACGACGATTATGACGACTCATTACGGTTAACGAATATCAGAGAAATAATTTCAACATTTAAGGAAGGAGAGTCTTTTGATGAGAAAAATAACCGTCTTTCTTTCAATCGCACTGCGACTGAATTGCGGAGAGAGAATGAATCTCCTGAGGAGCGAAATGATCGCCTGTGGTTCGTCTATGGACATATCATATTTTCACCTTTTTGTCTAAATTTTTCTAAATGTGTGCTATAAAAATTGTTTTGTTGCTGTTTTTGGTGATTTCTAAACATATTGTTTGTTTGTTCGATATTGCGTTACATGCCCATGTCATATCGGGTGGAGACTAGACTTAAATTTAAAGCTAATTTTTCTTCTTGGATGCTATGCCGTGGGAAACGCCTCTGGGCTACTAGCCAGTGTATTAACAAATAAAGGCTACCAATTAAATAGGATCAAAAACTAATAAGAATTTTTCAAAACGTAACGTGTTACACTAGAGTTTGGAAAGAGGCAGCCAATCAAAAATTCTTCGGGCCACGTTTGTAAAATGTGTAAATATCGTGTCATTATATTCTGTCACTTTCAGATTTCTGTGCACTTTCATCTTCTTAAAAAGTATCACATCAAAGAAATGGGTCTCAGCATGCCATTACTAATTGCTTTTTAAATTTAGAGATTATTAAAAAGATTATTCAAACTATACGAAAGAATCCATTTAAAAGCACATATTTTCTAAGAATACAGATAGAGGAGAATGAGGTAAATGTAGAAACATTATCAAAGATTTTTTTAAAATGTAATCTTAAAATAAAGAGCTATACAGAATTCTAAGAGACCTTTTACAATCAGCTGGCACTGTGTTTCAGCAGTTCCACCAGGGTTTGCAGCTCTGCAAGTAAACTTAGCAGTATCCTCGGAAAAGGTTTCTTCGATTGTGAGTTTACAAATTCCTTTTTCCATACATGTCTGGTAATCAGGATTATTTTCGACTAGAATACCATCTTTAAACCATTGAACCTGAAAAATGATCATGTATCATTGATTAGTTTTAAAATAACATAACTGGAAGAATAACATAGATAAATATAAATGGATACAAAATAACAAAGAATAACATAAATAACGGACAACAAAGAATAACATAGTCATAAACGCATAAAACCAAAACTTGAGATTGTATCCGATTCCAATATTATTTTTTTGAAAGGCGATATATTAACATTAATATCCTTAATTATTATTTTTTATAAGATCGAATTACCACCAATTTAATGTTTTTGAGAGAATTTTTTGACGATGTTTTCTACATCAAAATAAGCCCATTTAATATATCTTTTAGTATCAAATTTACTGAAAAATAGTAATTCCTTTTATTTTTCTTTCAAAATAATAGTTCCTTCAGGGGAAAAAAGAGATATTTCGGCACATAAATTCGCAAAAGAATTAATTTCGTGTTGCTTCTGAAGAAAGACGAAAGTCAAGAAAATTACATCGCAACTAACTATTCGGTGGTAATTTAATTTTAATGATCAATTCTACATATTTTTTTTTCACTGGTATTAGAAGAGGAAATCTTCAGAATCAAATTTAATCTGACGTGTTTATCTGAAGAATACTTTATCTGGGGTTCACCTATCAATATTTATAATTTTTTTTAAATATTCAACAATTAAAAGCAAAAAAAATGCTTGTAATTGCACATATGGAAAAAATGCACTAACTAAATTTTGAAAAAAGAATATAAAAAAGAGCTTACTTGTGGCATCGGTTCTCCCTCTACTTCGCATTCAAACGTGAATTTTGTGCCCTCAGATACCTCTGCGTCCATTAGATTCCTCACGAATCGCGGTGGTCTCTGTTTGGCGGCGGCTTCAGCTGCTTTCGCAGCTTGTTGAGCAGCGGCAGCAGCTGCCTTAGCTGCCTCCGCTTCTGCCTGGGCGGCGTGAAGCATGGCGTCCAATTCCGCCTGAGGACGAAAAATGTACAGGATTTTAAGGATTTTTTTTCCAAAGAGGAAAGCTGATGATTTAAACATGGGACAAACTAACATTATTTTTAACGGGGCAGAATTTTAAAAAAGGCCAGTTGGTTTAGAGCATATCTGTTCAAAATTTAATAATTTGAATCGTAATTGAAACTTCTACAAATAAATTTTTAACAGATAAATTACAGTTACAGTTAATCGAGGCTACACTAGATGTTAGAAAAAGCCACTTCTCATTATGCATCAAAGTCTAAAACATTCTGGATTTTAAAGCCGAACCTAAATAAAACGAGCGAGAATGACTTTCCACGGCCCCAAAATTTTCTCCCGCATTCTCCAGCAAAGATTACGCCCTCTCCCCCCCTGAATAAAGTGACCAACCACGGGTGAGGAAGAGTCAGCTGCGAGTACTCAGATATTTTATTTTTACTCATGAGTATTAAGTGCTTCTTAACATAGTAAGAAAACCAGTTCCTGTGTTTTAATTGCGCGCCATTAAGTACAACAAGTATGAAAGTTTGATCTTTGGCGGGAATCAAGCATGAGAACCGTAGAGGTTAAAAAAACTTTAATGCATAATTGTTAAAAAATTTAATACATTTCAGATGCTTGAAATTGAAACGATTGAAATTAAGATATTACATAAAATTACAATGACAGCCGTAAATCAAATATTGAAATTCATTTATTTCAGTCGTCCTTTTTGCGTTATTTCATTTACACACATAGAAAGACAGACAGACAACTTCTTCATGGATTTGGTTATAAATTTGCCAGAGATCTATGTCACAGATGCTAAATTTGTGTACAAAATGTTACTGATAACTCTTTACGTTTTGTAGTTCTCTCGTACTCGTACAGTCAGAATGGATTTTATTTAAAATTTGATATAAATCTACAAATCTGACGCAAAAACATACACTAAAGTATCGTCTTCGCACACAAAATGTGTGTGTGTGTGTGTGTGTGTGTGTGTGTGTGTGTGTGTGTGTGT
>JAOUZG010020842.1:4025137-4064991 GCA_026289955.1 Argiope argentata
TGTGTGTGTGTGTGTGTGTGTGTGTGTGTGTGTGTGTGTGTGTGTGTGTTTTGCCTCGGGGAGTATAAAGTGTGAAGATTCGTTAAAATCTCCAGTTTGAATTTTTCGACAATTATAATATTTCTCTTCGAACTCTTTATACGAGAAAGTAAAAACGAACAAATATTTATTTTAAAATAAAATCGATGAAAAATCGCTTTAATACATTCAATAAATTAATATATGAATTCTATTATGACATTTTCTAGAATAACTAGTTTAATTAAATCCATAGATGTGCCAAAAATCTCAAAAGAAATTTAACATACATAAAGAAAAATAAATATTTAATGGAATAGATGTTAATAGATTGTAATGATGTTGTAAATGACCTTGAATAGATGAAAATCGCGAATTGGAAAAAAAAATCACAGCATATCATTAAATGTACCTTTTTCTTAGTGCTCAGATCACAATTTGACTTGTTCATAAAGCTCCGTTAATTTTTCAGTTTCACCAAATTTCTTTAATATACATTTTTAGTTTTTGAATTAAACTTTTCTAATAAATTTCTGTATTGCATTTTTACTTTTTCTGCTAAACTTCAATTTTTTATTTATTTTACCAAATATATATTTCTAATTTTTATCGACTTCAAATTGATTGTTTTATTAAGTTTAGTCAAAATTTTTGTCCTAGATGAACACTAACAATATTCTTAATTTATCGCATAAAATTTCTATTCTATTATTTATTTATGCAAATGTAATATGCTGGGCATAAAATGTATAGCATTAATTTACAATATATAATTCAATAGGATAGAAAAATAAAATTAAAGGTTAAAAAAATATTTTCCCATAGATCAATACTTAAAACAAATGATAAAAAAATGTAATTAAATGTGAACCTCGAGATGGTAAAAAAAATGTGTTATTGTATTTATTTTGATTTGTTAACTTCTTTTCATTTTCTTCCCCTCTCATTAGAACGGATATTTTGTAAAAATGTTGAAATTTTGCATGTTTTGTAGACTACAATGGCATGTTAAACAAATTTTTGGAATAATTAATATTTTGATTTTCTATGGCAAATATCTAAAAATATAAATTTAAATATCATCCCTAATAAAAAAAAGGATTATACCTTTCCCTTCTCTTCCATCTTTTTCGTCTGCTGAGAAATTCTGATATTTTTCGTCAGCGTTTCGAGCTCGGAAGTTATGACTGTGAAAGAATCTATCATGTCTTTGTTCTTATTTGTGACGATATTCAAAGAAGGATGCGGCTGATTTCCTGTTAAAAAAATAGACAAGCATTATTTAAAAAAAATGTAAAGCGTAGATTTAGGAAATGCACAATGACCACAAAATATTAAAATAAATTTAAAAAAACCTAAAAACTAACTATTTCTATTATATATGAATATCAAACATTTTATATTTAGCAAGTTAGGCTTTATTTCAAAAATACTAAATAAAACTGGGCTCATAATTTAAAAAAAAGAAAGGAAAATCAAAAATATGATGTTTAATGGAGAAATAAAATATGTTGAAGTTAAAATTCCTTTCAAAGAGTTAAAATTTAGCCGTAATAATAATATTAAATCCGTTGATGTGTAAAACATTAATATGAGCGAGGTGAAATCAAGGGTAGATTTGTGAGTCAACAGGCTTTGCAAAATAAAGATGGTTGCAAGCGGAAGTTTGTCAATATGTATGAAAATGTCTCAAAGGCTATCGTCACTTCAGAAATTATTTTTTAAAAATTTTTTAACTCTCCAAAATTCAAATAACTAACATTTAGAAGGGGAAAACATTTATTCCCAATAAATAGGTAAATACTACTTTTTTTTGAAATATTGATGATGAAATACAATTGAGATTTTATGCAATCTGTCAACTGCTATTTCATCAATGAAAAGAAATAAATATTCACTCATCAATATAAGAAAATTGTTATTAATAAAAGTCCACGTCTCCTGCATCGATATATCAATCCTATTTCCCTAGCACAAAATTAAAGTTTCTTCCAAAGCAATCGGATTTTAAAAACTTGTTTCCGAAATTATCCGTTGGTCAAGACCTTTTTACTCCGATTTACTTAACTAAACTTTATTTTAATTTTTTAAAAACAATAAAACTCAAAAGAATGCTTTTTACAATTATATTACTTCGAAACGAAGTTTCTTTTAAATGTACAGTTTGTATAATGCTTTACCGTAGAGTTCTTGAGACAGGGTCGTTATTTTCCGCAGCCTTTCTTCTTGCCGGCTCCTTCCTTTGCTCAAGAAGTCCCCGATCTCCCCCTTAAGTCCCTCGGCGTCGGATTCCCTGCTGCAAGATGACGATTTCCGCGCCACCGAAATCAGCATTCGACTCCCTTCGCTCAGCCATTCCTCAGCCTGAAAGATCGAATGAAAAGGGTTATTATCTCGAACATCCTAAAAAATAAATGAATGTTTTGCTTCAGATGAAAAGATGAGAATAAATGATGTCTTCGAACAGCATTTTATGAAGTCGGTGTGGGAAACTGAAGGAATATGGGAACAACAATCGAAAATGAAATAGTAAGAAAATCGCAGTGGATTTAAAGTAATCAAAAGAATGAACCGCATAATTTCGTATATCTTTATTTATTAAGTGATAAGAATTTAAATTTTACAGATTGCTATTAAACCAATAGTTTAAGAAAAATAAATAGTTGTTAAGAAACACAATTTTTTTTCACAGAATATTATATATTTATATATCATCATCATCATCATAAATTATGAATATGGAATGAAAACTACTCACTAAGCATCTAAAGTAAGGAATCAAGTATACAGTTATATTAAGAGAAAATATTAAACAAAAAAATGAATAATTTTTTATTTCTTCAGGAAACAAATTTTTGACCCATTCTCTTCTTTAAACTGTCAATTCCTTTATAAAGAATGTAGAAAATATTTATATTTAGAATTTAATACAATTTTAAAGAGCCTTCGATAATCAGTAATAATTGAAATTTTAAAACAAATTTTTAGATTGTCTTTTTTTCTCATTTAAAAAATACATGGAATGGTTTTATGTATATTATTAATTTTTTTACAATGTTTAGTATCTTATCAAACTAGCGTTTACTAACCAAAATTAATGCTACATAAATATTTAAATTCAAAACAACTAACAAAAAAGTTTTTTTTCCCGAAATAAAGCTATTAAAGGATCCTTTTAATAATTATAATAAAGCGAAAATATAAAAACTTGTCGACATTTTACAAAATTATTTCATAATTATTTGTCAGCACCGAAATAAAACATTAGAAATTAATTGTATTTTGTGATATAAAATTAAATTACGATCTTCCTCGCAGTTTTAAGAGGAGCATCACTCTCTGACTAAAGATAAAATTCGGTTAAAATAGTTTCAACTCAATTTTCTATTTCTAGCCCATTCTTTTTTAAGGTCTCTTCGTGAAGCTTATCTTTGAGAGAAAAAAAGGTCAGTAGGCCATAAAGATTCGATAAGTGCCATTTACAGCAACACTGAATAAAATAATCTTTCTCCGGGTATGAATGTGCTTTGAAAAAAGCTTTTATCCTTATTTTGATTTTTTTATATTATTTATCAAACTATCGATAAATCAAACGTAATTTAATTTCGTATTGCACATTTTTATCGAAGATTTTTAAAATCGTATTTAAAAATAGAAAACAATTCAGTCTGCAAAGGGAATATTTGATTTGACAGATTAATAGAAAAAATTTAAAATAATGTTCTTCATTCTTGAGAATCGTTGCAGATTCCTGATGAATTTCTTACGAATTGAAGGGGGAAAATATTTAGTTATATTTCTCTATAAATTACATTGAAATAGAAAATTATAATATACCAGGGGATAGTCTCCCCGATACTTTCTCGCATATTCTCCAATAAAGGTCTTATCCCCCATCCCTCTATAAAATTATGAGCTGTGGCTAAGGTCTAAAAACTTTGTGTAGCTTTGGCTATCAATATTTACGAAATAAAGATTTTTGGCGTGAATCCAGGATTTTTAATGAATCCATGGAGTGAATATATATCTCAAGCCTCGTTTTTTCACGCATCACAAACAGAATTTTCATTGAGATGAGATGCTGCGTTTACAAGCATACGAAAATGCAGGCTGAGAAGCAATCAACTTATTGACAGATGAGGATCATACTTCGATACGGATCTATATTTAAACTTTTGCACCCATTTTTTTTCTATCTATCCCTTGATGCTGTGTAGTTATCGAGTTCTCTTGTATTCGAATCAGCAGACAGGCGGAATTTCTCAAGAGATATTTTGTTCAAAATTAAATAGCCACCTACAAATTTTATCAAAAATTCGCAACCAACTTTCATTCATCTAGCTCAAAACATTTTATTGTATATTATGTTCATAGACAGACAAAAAAAAAAGGAGTGTTTGTTTTTAACTTAGAGGGTCTCAAAAATATTCGTCATGAAAATTCGCCCAACTTTCGAATTCGAATTTATTGGATAATTAGGATATTTTCTCCATACTTCATATATTAGAAAATAAAAAGAAGATATTAATTAATAAGTAGTTTTTTTCTTTGTTCCCCATTTAAAGTTCCACGTTCCGATTTACTGAAAAGTATGAAGTTTCGTTGTAGTGAATTAAAAGTTAAGCGTCGATTCACAAATTCATCACACTTCATATCTTTTGAACAGTTCTATATATATTTTTAATAGCTTGTGTTATGCAAATAAGTAACACAAAATCACAATCGAAAATCTACTTTAAATAATCAATCCGTGCACAGAATAAAAGTCAGAGATAATTTCTCTGCATTAGGGCTGTTAAAGAGCTGTGTATTGAGATGCTCAGGACTACCCGCATCGATTCACTCATTGCTAAACACAAGAATGAAATAGCCGAAGTATGAAAGACTGGGGACGGAATTGCTCTGAGAGAGCGTAGAAAAATATGATTGAAGCGTATATTAAAAGTATGAATACAAGCAAGAAAGGTTTTTTTTTGGTGAATCCTTAGGGAATGAATAAAATTGTAAGTGTGTGTATGCGTAAGGTTTTTTTTTTTTTTTTTTGGATTTAAAAAGGCGCTGTATATCATTGGTGTGTGATTTTGATTAATTAAATTAAAAAGTATGCTATATATTAGATAAAATGTAACTCATATGACGAGATAAGATAAAACATGTAATATAAAAAAATTTCAATTCAAAAGTCAATTACAACTTAGGTCAACAAAGATGAATTTTATTTCACTAACTTTTTATTAGATAATTACAAATAATATAAATAATTTATAAAAGAAAATTTATGTTTGTCCAAAACAAAATCCTAGTCCATATCCATTGAAAATAAATCAGAGCGCAATCAGATTTAACGTCAATTGAGGCAACGCAAATGCGTGAATTATCTACGTCAGTTTAGGGAATGCAATACAGAATAGAAATTTTTAATTTCCTTTATTCCGTTTGATTTTAATTCAAAAATATTTCAGAAGGAATAAGAAAAATTGATTCATTAACAATGTTTCATTTTAAATGCATCAAGCATTAAGAAAATAAACAGAATCGTATGAAATAATTGGTCGAAAACATATTAAGCCTAACCTCATTAGCATGGGGAAAAAACAGACTGAAGTTTTACCAATACGGTGGCGGGGCAATGGAGATTTTTGGCGAGAAGGTGTTTAATGAATTAATAAAAAAATGAATGAATTAATATTTAAAAAAAACTGTATTGTGTAGGGAGTGTAGGAACTAATAGTGGGGACTGAAAAAAAATTGTGATATAATTGCTACCATAAACAATTTATGACTCTAAAAATGATCGGAAAATGTGTTCTTTTTTGAACTCAATTATATTAAAAGTGATGTCACTGTTAACTGTTTTCACTGATGTTCCAGTAAGCAGCAAAAGACATATTAGGATTATGAACGTGGCATTTAAATTGATCTAATTATACGCTTAATTAAAGTCCCATATAACCAAAATAAATAAAACACAACCAATTCCACTTCGCTTTACTACGTTTAAACATTATTTAATTTTATATTAATGCACATGATGTCCATTGCCATATAGTTTATAATTCATGATGTTTTTTATTGTTTTTTAATTTATTATATTATCTACTTGAGTATGTGTTGAGTTATTTTTAAAAGCTCTTCAAACAGGCGGAAACAAACCGATTTCAATAACTACCTCTTCTATCGTTTTATAGTACTCTATGGCCACATCGATGAGCCTCCGATTTCTGTTCACCTCTGTCCTGAAGGTGGACCACTTCTTCTGCATGGTCTCGATCTCGGCGGGAATTTGCTTCGAGTCCACCCTCTGGTCGCGCATCAGCCTCTCCGCGGTGCTCACGAACTCGTAGATTCGGATCTGCAGAATCTGGACGGGAGAAAGACGAAAAGTCAGGGAACTGAATACTACAGAACGAAATGGGAAAATCGACAGAAAACCCATGGGTCTCACTTTGGATATCAAAGACGACATGCAATCAGATCTATTAGAACAGAGTGGTGCTTCTTCGTCAGCCGGGCACAAGCGAAAAATTGGCAAATAATGTAGAAATCCGTCAAATTTCTTTGACGATTTTTCGCTTAGGCCCGGCTGACGAAGAAGCACCAGCAGAATAAAGTAAGAAAATTTGTAATTTAAACAAAATAACAAAATTTAAAAATTTAGACGAAATAAAGTTTAAAAAATTTTAATTTCAAATTATATTAAAGCTAAGCATTATATATTAACATTAATCCTTATATATTATATTAAAAATTATATATTTAAATATCATATACCATTGTGTTATGATATTGTTTCAAAGCAATCAAGATAGCGTAAATAACGATTTTTTTAAAAAAAATTAAGCTTTCAGAAAGGAGAAATAAATGTTAGCAAGTAATGATATTCCTAAATATAAATATAATCCTGGTTAATTTCCTAATTTTTATCTTAAATGAACCCTCAATAACTTTATTCTGAAATTTTCTATTATTTCTTCAAAGAGTTCCATCTTTCTTATTACTCTGAAAAAGATTGAGCATAAGAACTAACTCTAAAAACTGCTTTAATCCGCACTTTCACACGTGCCGAGATAAAGGCTAGCTACGCTGACAAGCTACGCAAATGCTTTTAAAAGATACCTACATTTACTTTCCTCAGTCTACATATGTCAAAAGAAACTCTATCAAAATCTCATAGTGTAAAATCATTGGGTAAAAATATTTTGGCTCTCTTTTTCTCTTCTTTTGCTTCGTGAACTGAAGTATCTCATCATTTCTTTTTTGTACATAGATTATGCTGAATAGAACAAATCGAAAGTTTTAAGAATTCAAAAGTGTCTTCTCTCTTTGGCCACGAAACTGCTTCAAACATATTTGTGTTGGCTTACTTAGAGAATTCTCAATTGAATAATGAATAAGATTCATAATTAATGAAATTTTGTTTAAGTTTTTGAAGGATTTTATTCCCTGATAATTTATAGCAATAGATAAAAAGTTGAATCATTTCCGTAGGTAATTTCTTTTGGATGCCGGCTTGCTGGCACAGAGGTAGTGCGTCTGCCTCGTGTTCCGGAGGTTCCGGGTTCGAGTCCCGGTTCGGGCATGGTTGTTCCTTTGTGTGCTATCTGTGAGATGTGTGAATGTGCCCCCCTGTAAAAAGGGGCTGTGCAAGCGTATGTGTGTGTGTTTCATCTTCATATGAGCTAGAAGTCAGACTTCTGCCCTCGGGTGCTCAGGGGTTCATACCCTCAGAAGCTGCTGCACCCCTCTATCCGCGGTAAAAAGCGGACACGACATCATCATCATCATTTCTTTTGGATGATAATCGTCCACCTTACCTCGATTGTTTTTTCGAACTGCAAGAAAGCTTGCGAAGTGTGCATGGCTGACGGTAAGGAATCTCCGTAACTCTGCCGAATGGAGGCAAGCTGGGCATTCAAGTCTTCAATTTGCTTGTTGATCTACGAAAACAGATGTTTGGTCATTAAAATACAGAAGCAGTCTCTCTAAAATAAAAGTCGTTTATCAAAACCCTGCAGATTGAGAGATCGTCACCACACAGATGAGATCCAAAGGAAGCAACGTCGTTCCTCACCAAATGCATGTCTCTAAAGAAGACGCAGAGCTGGTTGTGCTGCTCCAGTTTATACTTGAATTCATCCCACGCTTTCTCAAAAGAGGATTTCCTCGTCTTGTGAAGGGAGGAGATTTTTTCCCGATCCTTGACGGCCGCTTCGGGAGGCTCCTGAAATATATTTTGCATATAAATGCTAATTTTAAAAGTGACTTTCGAGTGTTCGAAGCTCCGTGACATCTGTGTTATGTACACTTAGATCATTTTTGTTTTTGATGCAAATTAAGATGAAATGCATTAAAAAAATCAAATAGAAATACAAACTACTTTATTGATATCAAATAATTAATATGTTTAAACAGAATGATTCAAATGTTTTTCCTTAAAATTGGAATGAGCATAGATCATTTCCAAAATCAAATCAAATAGCATTTATGCTTCGTTTTCTGAAATTCGATTCTTCGAAATCTGTATCCAGAGAGAACGTTCTCCTCTCGATCTCCATTATGCTTACACTATATGTGTTTTGTGTTAAGATTTGACATGTAGTGATGTGAACAAAATATGCACTTTAGACCTCTTCATGTAGACCGTTTGTATTTAAAATTTAGTATTAATCCACAATTTTAGATGCAAGACTATAAATCAAATCTAGTTTGTCTAGTTTTTCTAATTATTATGTCAACATACCTATCCATACATATAGACCTGAATTTGATACAAAGCTTCATTTTTTCAGTAATAAAACTATATGCCAATAGTTTCCCCAATCTATTCCATCGCATTTATCGGTGACGAGTTCTTTTTTTTTTTTTTTTTTTTTTTTGCATATGAGAAATTAAAAGTAGTAAAATCCAATACTTGTATTTTATATTTTCCCTCACATTTTTATTTAAAAACTTCTTGTATTTGTTTTATTTTTATTGTGCTCAATTTTTTTCCAAATATTTCTGCATTTTCAGGTTCATCATTAAGATAATAGAAATTTTAAAAGATGCTTCTTTCAGTCATCTGGAACTGAGTTATCAAATTACAAATTAGAAATAGCACATTTCTACTCAAGAATACAGTTCATAAAAAAAAACCGAAGTCTCAACATACGGCTTCGTTTATTTTCTGGATGAGTTGTTGGGCTTCTGTGTTGCTGAACTTGAAAAGTTCCATGACGGTGGGCTTGGAGGATTCGTGATCGTGAATTAAGGCTTCCATTTTTGCCACATCGTTTGGCAGTGACGTCATTCGGAATTGAGATTCTTGCATGTCCACCAATTTTTCAAGCTAAAATACAAAAAAAAAAAAAAAAAAAGACTTAGCAACAGCTTCAATTTAAAGAGCTTACTTAAATTGATGATGCATATAATTAATATGGTGGTACCTCGTCATAATTCTTGAAAAAGCTAATCATCATTGGAATCAATATTTGATAATCGGTAAGTCGTTTCTGAATGGTCTGGTTCATATCTCGAAGATTTCGAAGAACTTGAATATCTTCAGCTCGTGCGTTATCCTTCGGCTGAACCGTCTCTGATTTCTTCAGAGTGTTTGAAATTTCATCTTGAACGAACTAAAAAAAATTGTCAAGATAAAAATTAAGAAACATACGTAGAATTACTGAATAATAAGTTGATTCTTATCCGTTGCACAGCTTTGAGAATCAAAATCAATCGAATTCTGAATATTTCGACTTCATTTCGTATGACATTAAATTTGTATATAAGAAAGATGATTGAATAATTACATAGTATACAAATTCGGATATAGTTAGATTTTTTTCATCAAATCATATTAATTATTATTTTATAAATATTTAAATTCAAGATCTTCAGAAAAAGGAAATATTAAAAGAAAATATTAAAAGAAATTATCAAGTCTTAAACAAAATATCCAGAAAATAAATAAGTTCATGTGGGCGAATTAAAACGTACTTTTTAATAAAGGAAAAAGTTTCAGCATAATTGCACTTAGAGTGGTTTAATTCCCTAATTATACTTACAACATTTATTTTTAAAAAGTTATCGCGATGATCATAAATGCCTTTTTTTACATAAATTGTATTCTAATTAAACTTAAAATAATGAACAATAGTTTATTTTCTAATCAAAAAGCTACAAGGCACATACACAAATTCAAGCTCAGAAAACATTTGATCAATTTAAACAATAATAAAAGCTTCTTTTTTTTAAGAGATAAGAATCAGGAGAAAGAGTTATTATAATTAGCATTTTTACTAAAAAATGAATTAAGTCATTCTAGCAATTTTTATCGGCAATTTGTGCTTAAATATATACGCTAAGGAATATAAAACCGCTTTATCATCAAATGTTACTCACTAATGATAAATACGTTGGGGAAACTTCCATGGAATCTATCAAGAAGAAAATTAAAAGCGTACAACTAATTTAATATAGTTATTAAAACTTCTTGATATAATCTTCTTATTTTTATGGATAGAGAAACCAGCCTACTTTAATTTGAGGTAAGACATCAGACATCCTCTTCTCCAGATAAGATATGATGGATTCCACTCTGTTTAATTCTTGAGGGATGACAGGATATAACTTATTTTCTATGTCGTGAGCACTTCTCAGAACCTAGAATTTAAAAAAAAAATGAATTTCAGTCATAATAATATATCTATATGGAAATCAGTGAAGAATGTAAGACTTTGTACTTCATTAGAAAATTTCAAATTACTTCTAATTTCATAGTGTTGCTATTTTCTGTTAATAAATAAATCTAAAATATTTATTGGATAATAACATTTTTTTTATTTACAGCAAATGGCAAAAAATAATATTTTTAGATGCACGCCAAGGTCAAATAAACGATAAAATTCCTGATCATACACCTAAATAATATTTAAACGTATTTGGAATAAAAAGATTTGGAAATTATTTTGAATTTTTTCCTTCAATAAGAAGTTGCCCGTAAAATATCCCAGATATATAATTTAATCATTTTGGATTTCAGATAGACGCATTCTTCAGAAAGTAAAAGACAAAGTCAAAAATTGATAAACTTGCATGGGAAAAGATTTGAATTTCCTTTTTTCTTTCGTTTAAATGCAGGATATCTACTCTGATAGAGAACCACAGTTAATTTCTGAAAGGTTAGAGAAAAGCATGAATTTTTAGCTGTAAAAACAGTCTAAGTTGGAGCAAATCTTTAGATTTTATGCTATTTGAGTCAATAAAATGACTGCTCAAAAAAATGGGAGCCCTAAATCTTCATAGTCTTCTGTCCCAATCTTATGAGTCATATTTAGTAAAATATTTTCGGTACATTAACATTTTAAACACAAAGAAGACATTACTTAACAAGCAATATAATTATTTTACATTCAAAACGTCGAGTTAGGCAGTTTTGAATGTCATTGTTTGAGGATAATCAAGTATTATCTTGCATTGATTTGCAGGTTTTCCAAGAGGTAGCCATTCAGTTTGTTTAAAATTGTCGATAGTAATTCTTTTAGCTTCATAATTCAGTCAATTTCAGCAGCATAAATGCAGAATTCTCTGTTTGAAATACTTAATGTGGCTAAAAAAATCAGTTGTTGTGTGTTGTTGTTTTTTATGACACTTTTACAAGCTCGCCGACAGGGCTGTCAACGATTTAAACAGAAGAAGCGTCTTTTTTTTTCAGTAGCGACAATTAGGACCAAGAGTACGACTTAGCTACACACACGCGTCACAAACCTTTTTTACTAGGAGGACTTCACTCATGCATTTCATTCATTCGTCCACAGATCGTAATTTCGATCTGGAACAGAGAACGATCATCACTGATTTAGTACCCCCAGCAGTATTACTCTTGACATGGAGGACTTTGTGACCACGACATATTTAACAAACTCCAGCCACCACACGCACATATGGAGAGTCTTCGGCAGGCGGGTCCGAACTATCATAGGATGCGAATCCAACGCCCTACCAACCAAGCTATCATGGCCTTGGATACTCTTTATTTATATATATATATTGAGAAAAAACAAAAGACATCTAGATTTTAAAGGCTGTTGTAATTTTTTTTCGACATCAATTACTGAAATGAAGGAAAAATGTATATAAATTTGGCAAAGAAAGGTTAGAAGAAGGTAACACAATAAACTTATACTCGGGATAACAACACAAAACTAATGGGCATTCCAAGCAGATTCACAAAAATATCCTAAACGGTCAGGGAGTGTCGCTCACCCTGTTCACGTCTCTCATGAGATGCTCCCACTGCAGGAGGGTCTCTTTCGTGGCGGTGATCTCATTCTGGAAATTCAACCACTGCGTGGTCAAGGAAACGTTTCGGAGCTCCAGCCGACTCAAGATGTCCTCCACTGTCATGCACGGTTGGGTCATGTTCAGATGCATGTCATCCACCTAAAGACGAGAATTCAGAAATACAAATTTTGGTTATCGACTGAATCAGTTATTAAAAAAAACCAATGATATGTTTAATATTGAAAGGAATCAATCACCAGAAGTTTTTATTTTGTTTTTGTTTACATTTTCAATGGCTAATAAAATACTATTTATTCATCCACTCAAGTTCAAATAAATTTTTTAAAACTTGCAGTGGATGGCACTCGATGTTAATACAGTTTTTAAAAATATTAATTCATAAAATTTTTATTAATTAATTAAAAACTAACTTTCTCACCAAAATTCTTCATTTCCCCACCCTCAAATAATTAAAGAATTCAGTTTTTTTCCCCCAAGATAATGAGATTAGGCTTAATACGTTTTCGGCCGATTATTTCAAACGATTCTGATTATTTTTTTTAACGTTTAATGTATTTAAAACGAAACATTGTTAATGAATTGATTTTTTAAATTCATTTTGAAGTGCTTTCGAATTAAAATAATACAGAATAAAGAAAAAAACTTTCTAATCTGTATTGTGTTACCCCAACTGGCGTAGAAAATTCACGCAATTTACGTTGCCTCAATTGGTGTTGAAAATTCAACGCCAGTTGAGTGTGTTCTGAATGCGATTTATTTTCAACGGATACGAACTTGATTTTGTTTTAATAATATAATAATAGCAGGTATAATTTTTTAATCAATTTTTTATATTAATTGAAATTATTTAGAAAAAATTTACAAATATATATATTTTTTTGTTGACCTAAGTTGGAATTGACTTAATTTTTTCGTATATTACTTGTTTAATATAAAAAGAAAAATTCATTTTAGAATTAGGAAGATTTTAAAATAATTTCTTGAATGAAGATATTACTTAAGTAGACTTATTTTCTATTAAAGAACATGAATATTAATTCTAATTACACGTACATGTATATTTCAGCCCAGAAGACAAAATTGAGTAGAGGGATACAAAGAAAGATCGCTAATATTCTTTTTTGCAGTGAAAGATAAATAATTAAAATGTAAAGTTTGAATTAAAGTCTAGAAAATTCTGAAATGATTAGTTGAAAGTTTTAAAGACACAACCCTGGGTCCTGAAAAAACATTACTATACATCCACTGAGAGAGAGATTTTAAGTACTACCAATATGATCAAACAGCTAATTTCTCCTTGTACGACAAAACAATGAACTTAAGTATATGAAGAAGACTTTTCCTAAGCAACACTACTTATTTAAACTTTGACTAAAGTTCAAGTTTTAAAAACTAGAAAAAAAAACCCAAAACTAACCTCTAGTCTAAAAAAACTAAAGTTTAGTTTTGACTAAACCTCTATTTTTTAGATTTGGATGTCATGAGCTATTTTACTTTGCTGGTCTTTGTTCAAATATATAAATATATATATATATATATATTCAAAAGAAAAGCATTGATTTCACCATCTTTTATAAACTTTCATGATAATTATTTTCTTTCATCGTAAAGTTCATGTATTTATATTGAAATATTCCGCAGTCTCAAATAAAATGTGCAGAAATTAAAAGAAGGTATACTTTCTCAGACTTTCCAAACACAAAAAAGGAAAATTTCTAAAAATAATTATTCACGCTCACTTTTCGAGCATCTTCTAAGAAATTTTTCCCATTGTTATTGACTTGCAGAATCTCTTGACGAAGCGCCAGCTGTTTTTCTTCAGTTTGGCGAATTTTTCCCGGGTTTGGCGACTCCACAGTCTGTCTGACGAGATTTTCCAGCTCATCCATTTCCTTCGATACCTGAAGTATACAAAAATTGAGCTACTTTTAAAAGTACTGCATCAAATCTATCTTTAAACCAAAATAAGATATGGAAGAACTATTCTCTTAAATATTAATTCCTTTAAAATACTTTTCGTTGAGATGAAAGTAGAATAGTTATCGAAGGAATAGTTACATTATTTTAACAGCACAAATTTAAAATAAGGTAAGGTAAGGAATGAAAGTAAGATGCTAAATAAATTAACTTTGCATTATAACCATGATTTTTGATTACTTTAATACATAACCATTGCGGTTTTTTGGATCCCGCTAACACGGTTTCGGGTTTAAAATTATAGAGCAGCGAGCTCAATATCTAATAAAAACACAAATTGTCACTCGTAAATTCATTTTTTATTCAAAATTCAAAACGAAAATTCAAAAACGAAAAATATAATAAATTAGGCTCCTTCCGGAAGGCAGATGCACGGTGAATGTGTGATGTAGTCGGCCATGAAAGTCTTATGCGGTTGAATTACGATATGAAATATCTGTTAAGTGTGTCGGTCTACTGCGTGTAAAATCTGTCTTAGTGAGTTATTTGGTTTATCATCGAATAGTCTGGTTGCAACATGTGCCCGCAGAAGTTTTCGGCAAAAGTTGTTATAGCTTCGAAGTGAGACATTAATCGTGCAAACAATCCTGAGAGAAGTCTTAAAAAGGCTACTTCATCCATCTTTTTAATTACCAATTCAGTAAACATATTGCATAATTTTTAATTGAAATTTTTCTAATTTCTGACCCGTACAGGGTAATTTTTGAAGTTTAAGAATTAATATCCAAAGAAAAACAAAAGAATACACATTGTACTAGCCATATAATTTAATTCAGCAAACATCTGTTGTCCTTAGGTATAAAATAAATGTCCTCCATTTCTGACCTTTTAGAATTTTTGAGAATGTTTTTTTAATCATTCAACCCTTCATGTGTCAGAATCATTTAAAAAAGAAATACAATGCATCAAAATTTATGTTCCATGTTTAAGGCGCTTTGTTGAATTTATTTATGCACTTATGTACTTGATGAAGGGTAGTGGATGCAGGTGCAAAAACAGTTTTGTGAAATGAGATATAATAACAGCACACAATTTTGGAAATTCCCTTAAACTAAATGGGCTGTCGATTGCTGGCATAAAAACTGCAATGACTCATTTTAAGGTCAAAAGAAGTTAAGTGCAAGAATGTCACAAAATAGATCAAATATCAAGATCAATTTTCTTAAGAAGTGGGAAATACTTATAGAGAAAAGTAATTAGGATGATGCCAGGAGAACTTTGTCTTCGCTGCGAATATCAGGAACGCATTGTTTGTGCATGTGAACAATCATTGAATGCTTACCTTCGTGGACAGTTTGAGGAAAGCCAAATATCTCTGGGCGATGAGTATCCTTTTGTCAAGAATAGTTCGGAGTTCGGAGAAGTGCTGCTTCAGGTTCTCCGATTTGCTGTGGACAACCTGCGCCTCTTCTCCACCGGCGCGAACCAGGTTGGGAACGGTCCTCAGTAAGGCCTCCACTTCCATGCCTTTCATCTGAGGAGGGAAGAGGGTAATTTTTTTCAGTAAGAAAATGTCTTTTACCTTTTCAATTACAGAATTCTTTTTAATTATATCCACATTTTCTGAATTCTACATTTTGTAAATATTTAATGGCTTTTTAAGAGAGGGTAATTTGAAGATTAGACAGCTATCGCAATTCTGTGAAGGAAAATTAGTTATGCATATACATTTGAAATTAACTGCGAGTCAATATTAGAAATTCTCGCTTTTAGTTTATTTTAAACTATATTCAATAACTTAAGCAATTTTACTCAACTATTAAATTCAGAGCGCCAAAGCAGTCGACTCCTACAACGCTGCAATCAGATAGCAAACTTAACTGCGAATTTCATCTGAGTTCACGTTGTTTTATGCTACACTGTGGCGTCATATCTTTTTCTCTCACTGAAAGGTCTGCAGTGGATTCCAATATTGAAGTGGTACAAGGCATTTGATTGGAAGGAATTAACTCCATCATATATAAAATAAAGGAATGCATTTCGCATAGCGCAGCAACAAAAATACAGTCCATCCAGGAGTCACAAAAAGATTTTTCTATGGGGATGTTATTAATAAATTACTGATACAGCAACAATAAGGGAAATGCGAGCCGTAATAAACTCACCCTCAGGTCATTTTGCAATGATTCGTGTTGATCTAAGAAGGCTTTCGCAGCAGTTTGCGTCGTTCCCATGTCTCTTGTCCTTTGTACGAAAAACTGGGCGTTGTTGGTAAGCCATTTCATAAGCTGCGAGACAAAATTAGCATTGCTTGTAAATTGCCTTTCTTAAGCATTCCATTTAGTTTTTAGAGCAATTTAGACTCAACGATACAAAGATTGACAATACTGGCAGAAGACAAAAGGAGGACTATGCAAGTCTAAATGTTTCTACCTCATCATCAAAATGTAAATTTATTTTAAACGAATGAATATTAAATTTCGAATTGGTATAAAAAATAAATACAATAATGCAATACACAGAATAATTTTTTATTTCTGATTTACAAGAACTAATAATTTAAAAGAAAATGATGTATCCTCATCATTGTTTGTTTACAGAATCGATTCCTTGATTTTAAGACTTCTGTTAGGAAATGAGTGCCTACGTTTGAAAGCTTTGTATTGTTCTTTAATGTATTTTTTGTAATGCTTATAGAATAACTCTGTATTTACCAAGTACGGCTTTAAGTTAAAAGTTCGAGACAGACAGCACGCGAATAAAATTACAATTACGGAGCTCCTAAGTAATACATTAGCGTTTCTGAAAATAGGTTACATATCAAAAATTTTAGAACATAAAAATCATCAAAATATATAGAAAATTTCGTACATAAAAAACTTATTCTGACTTTTTTTACGTTACCTCATCGTATTGCTCACAGAATTTTCTAAATGCCACGCTTTTTTCAGAGGCAGCAGATTCTTTGGCTTTGCAGACATCCGCGAGTTTTCTCTTCTTTCTTTCCAGTTCGTCGACCTTTTAAAATATAAAATACTATTGGAATGATATACATATATTCTTTATTATAAAAACACTACAAATATCATACTATTTGGCCATTAAAGCTGGCCGATTCTTTTACCTGTTATTGTACTTCTAAAGGAAGCGTGGAAAAGAAGAGAAAAATGATAAAGTCAATATTTGTAATTTACATGAAAAAGATATTCGTATATATTTTATTTATAAAAATAAGACAAAATACAAAAATTAAATTTATTACGCAGTTGCTTGAAATTTCGCATTCTATAAACTCAACTACCGTTAATTATTTAATTAAAATGCTGAAAATTAACAATAAAGAAGCAAGGAATTTTTTAAATGGTGTGTTAACAACAGTAAATTTGCACCTCTGTATTTTCCCTTGCCAGCAATATCACTATTAGATCCTCGGGGTCTTTCATAATACATTCTATGATGTGAGCTTTTCCTAATAAAAGTTCAGATTAAAATGAAGCTTTGAAAAAATTAATTTCAATCATTACTTAATTAAATTATTCTATATTTAATAAATTCTTAAATTAATGAAGCTGTTTTAAAAAACTCGGGTCTTCTTTAATTTAATGAAGCTTCATTTCATTGTACATGTAATGAAATATTTTTTGTGAGTAAATATTGTGCTCAACATAGTTTTTGAAATATAAATAAAAAAATTCTCTTTGGCATTTAAAACTTTTAAGTTTCAAAACTAATTTGTTTTGAAGTGGGCATTAAATGTAAACACTTTGTATTTAAATACACCGATAATAATTCTTCGTTAAAATGATCCTATATTATAATAAAATCATTTTCTGCCTCAGAGAGGCTGGAAATGAAATTTTTGGCTGAAATGGAATTAAAAGTTTTAGCTAGCATTCTATTCCTCAAAGCATCGGTCGAAAGAGTCTCACTTTTCGCGCCACTCCTTGAGCTCCGGGCTCGGTCATCCCCGTCGCACTCAGAATCTGTCGGCCGCTCTGGATGGCAGAATCGACAACGTCTTCCACAGTGCGCCATAACGAGGTGGAATCGCTGGTCGACAGCTGGACTTCCAGCTGATCCAGCTTTGTCTCCGCCTGCAGAGAGTGAAGTGACGTGAGTGAAACATCATGTCAAGACTACTTTCGACAGAAATGAAACGATGGGATTACTTGACTAGCAAAGAACGAGAAATTCTTTTTAAAAATTTCGCATTAAGCATTAAAAGGACAATAGTGTATTTTAAATAAGCAGATTACTTATTCCCTAGTTCAGGCTTTATTGAAATATTATTACAACAAATCTGAACAAAAGCAAGTAATAAAAAAGAAATTTTAAAATCAATTCCTACTTAGTTCAACAAAGAAACATTTTGTTTTAGTTACTTTTTATTAAATAATTAAACATAAAAAACATAACATAAAAAACATAAAAAAATTGATCAAAAAAGTATTGATTTTCGCAAGAAATGGAACTCGCATTCTTCACCTTCACGTGAAAAAATACCGAAATCCTCGCATTTTACCACTTGAACTACTGCTTATCGATTTCAAATTCCATCACAAACTGTTAAAACTCTATTTAAAATATTAAAAATTAATTAAATTTAATGAATGAATGAATATTTGAAGAAACTGTATAAACATCGGGTGTCATCCACTATAAGTTTAAAAATATATATTTGAACATAAGTGGATGAATAAAAAGTATTTTGTTAACGATTGACAATTTGAACAAGATATATGTAGGAAGAGAGTAAACTAATAGGAATTGAAAAAAATTGCAACTGATTTCAATTTGTGAGGCTTTCTGAACGAAAACAGTACCAAAAATAAGAACTTGAGAAAAATAACTTTCAAAGATGTAAAATATCATTAAAATGTATATAAATGCAAAATAAAATCATCAAACCTCCCCAAAAAAGAAATTTAGGAAAAAAGAATATCTTACTTTTAAAGAACTTAAATGTATTTGGTTAAAGAATGCCTCAGTACTTTGTGGCATGGCATAAATAAGTCGAGTGCCAAAGAATGAATATTTTCTCAGAAATGTAATGAATTATTTTAATTGTAAATAAAATTACAGCCAAACCGCAAACTCGAAAGATAACCCATATATGTAATCAAAAAGCATAATTGTTTGTGAAATTACAAGTTAATTGAAATCACAAACAATTGCCACAGCAGCCGCAAACATTGGCGTGCTCGGGATCGCAAAATATAACCACACGTAGGGTATTGAAGCAAATGACCTCAGCGTAGGGACGCTGAACTTACAGGGCTGGTGGTTTTCTGCTTTTCATAGAGGAATTTAAAAAGTATTCAATTAAAATGCTACAGTTACATCTTATTATCTATTCAAACTACCCGGACATTTTATCTTCAATTTGCTTCAAATTTTTAACGTTAAAAAAATTAGATATTCTATATTATTATTCTTAATTATGTGAATGCAAATTAAAATTATTAATTTGAAGTACATAATTATTAAACATTATGTTATAGCATAAAAAATAACTATTTTTTTCTTTAAAAAAGCTATAAATTATTTAATAGAATATAAAAATTATACGGTAGTATATAAAAATTCAAATAAAAAAATTTCAAAATAAATTTTTTGACTTTTTTTTTTTAAATTTTTAGATGTAATTGAAAACGAGGCACCCAAAATAATTGTGTTTCCATTTTGAATTATCTAGAGGGAATAAAAGAATGTAACTCATATGTAGTAAAGAGATTTTGAATACCATGGTGATCTACAGTTCTGCCTGTATATATGTACACGTGCAGAGATGTAACTGTATTTCCTTTCTAGAAAGAACCATTAATGAGAAAACCCTTCAGATCATGTCAACATCGAGAAGTAATACTTCCTTAAACGTAGAGCAAGGCGAAATATATTCTTTTAAACAAAACTTTGAAATAAGAAATTATTTATTCCGACTTCAAAAAAACTAAAAGGAGAAATGACAATCAAGATTTTATTTATTTATTTTTAGCTGTAGGATTAGTGGTTAAGAGCTAAAATCTAAACATAAAGTATTAAAAATGAAGGAATACTAATTTATTTAAAAAAAAAACTCCACAGTGTCTGTCGTCCTATCTATTGGTACTCTACAGAAAGATCTCTTGGTCTAAGGTTAGTAAATTTGGCATAAATATTATTTGAAAGGACGAATGTACCCCTCAAAACTATTTTTTTTCAAAATTTTAATAACAATTTTAATTAATTAACAATTAATTAATACTGAGATTTGAGTGATAACAATTTTTCAAATTATTATTGCTCGAAAGTCTTTTTATGCCTTAGAATGCAAAAAAATGAAGAGTTATCGATACTCTCAATTGACCCGATGTTTAGTTCACCCAACCCAATTGCCAGTTTACAGTTAATAAATGAAGATACAGCTTATTTTACATACCATTTTTGATATTATGACTCAAATATAATTACGGACATTATCTCGGGTAAGGCATTTTGCAAATCTTTATTTTAAAAAAAAACTGTCTGGGATTTTTTTACACTAACCCCCCCCCCCTTTTTTTTTTCTTTTTTATGTAAATGTAAAGGCTTTAGGGACAGTGCAAAATTATTTCAGGACACTTTAAAAACATTATCTCTCGTTATGGATACTTGTATAATAATTGGATCTAAAATGAGTATATGTATTTAAATTCTAATCGTGAGATACGCAGTGGGAAATGTGGATGAACGCAACAAGAAGCCGATGTAAAAAGAAACCAACCGTTTGAGCCCTGGTGAAGAAGTTGACCGCATCTGCCAAAAGTTGTCTCCTCTGCTCGAGCGCCGAGAGCAGATCGGCGCATTCGGACAGCAAAATGTAGGACCGGTTTCGCAGCTCTTCGCCCGCATAGTTCCCCTTCTGCAGCAAATCCTCTGCGGATTTGACGATTCGCAAGCAAGTTTCTTGTTTTTCCTATAGAGCGAGAAAAGAAATGTAATAGCAAATGTATCATTTATAGCGCAAAGTTACTTGCAAACCGTTAAACACAGTAAAACCTTTATTTTGTACAAATAGGCAATCTATAATAGTTGTCTTTCGATACATAAATAAGTTTCACCTCTAAAGTCAATGCAAGATTTACAAATAAACTACAAAAGCTATAGTTTAAATAACTCTTAAAAATCCCCCCAGTGAACGCCACTTAAATGCATTTCTACTCTGTAGTTGAGATGTCCACTAGAATATCAATAGCCGTGAGATCATCGAGGTAAGGTTACAGAAAGAGTGATGTTTTTCGGGACCTTTTTACCCTTCTTGTCGATCGAGAGTGATGGTTAGTTTAGTCACATTACGCACCGTTGTAAAGGTAGGGCTTTACAGGGACGGACTTCGTCATTTTGAACCGCAGTCAGATGACGAGGACGACTCCTGAGCTGGATCCCAACTCTCCATCCCACAGCAGCGGGAGGATCTAACGGATTTACTGTACAACAGACCCCTTTGCACGACGGTTCTTCGATGGTTTCTGAACCCTATGGTTCACGGAACGAGACCTTACCACCAGGCCAGCGTGACTCTATGAAGAGTAATGGATAATATTTCAACGTCATTTTTTTATATAAAGATTGGGGAATAGACTCACAAAAAATTAACGAATTTCTGAGGGTTGCGTATGGTAATAACGCCCTGAAGAGAGTTCTTTTCAGAAACAGCCCTCCCATATGGTTTAAACATTTCAGAGCATAACACGAACACAAGATGGACGCAATGAACGTTGACCTTGTATGGGGATGAAAATTTCAAATCTATGCGATTTTCTCGTTTTAAGATTGTCACTTCATACTCTGTAAATGTATTAATGGTGTACTGGGGAAGGAGGGAAGAGAGATAATTATTCGAATCCCCGATAAAATTTGGAGTGCTAAAGAAGCTTTGCAAAAAATGTCAAAAATGTCACGCATTCAATAAAAACTGTTGCACAAATATTTGATCGTGTTCACTCTCCTTCTTAATCGCAAACTTAGCAACCTGAAGATATCCTTTTTGGTTATGAGAAGCAAAACAATCAACCTCGGAGGAGGGGGGGGGGATTGGCAATATTCAAACAATTAAGTGTTAAACGATGAGGCAGCTAAAAAGCTGACTTTTGAGTATTTCCGAGAATGTTTTAATCAACAGTAAAAAAAATGAACCAAGCATACATTTTACAATAAGAAATAATTTGAATTTCAAAAAAAAAAATGTCAATTTCCATTTTTTTAAATTAAGTTTTTATGACTTCATTCAGATTACTAGCATCTATGTAACGAAATTAGGCCTATTCACACAAGAAAAAAAAAGTTCATTAAACGTTTGAAAAAAGATATGTTTTTATTTAATCTATCTTATATTATAAAAGCAGCATCATAAAATTAATTCTGTAAGTGGAAAGCAAATTAATTAAAATCTTCGAGGCATTTAGTATAAGTTCTCAAAAATGAGAATTCCAAAGAAAAAAAATCAAGAGAAAAATAAAATTTAATACAGAAACGGCTACTAATTTTTCTACTAAACAAAAAGGAAAAAAATGATTTTAATTTAACTACATTATAAAAATTTTAATCAAGATGAAGGTTTGGTGGAAAAAATAAAAATCAATCGATATTGCTATTCACAAAATTGTCCAATTAACTTAAAACAAGTAATATACAAAAATTAAGTAAATTCCTACTTAGGTCAACAAAGAAACATTTTATTTTAGCTACTTTTTATTAAATAATTGCAATTAATATAAACAATTTGTCAAAAAATGATTGAATTTCGCTTGAATTGAATTCGCATTCTTCACCTTCACTTGAAAAAGACTGAAATCGCATTTTACCAATTGAGCTACAGCCTGTTGGTTTCAATTTTTATTGCAAACTACTAATACTCTATTTAAAGTATTAAAAATTAATTAAATTTAGTTGAAGAATTAATATAGAAAAAAAACTGCATTAACATCGGGAGTCATCCACTTCAAATTTTAAAAACATTGTGAGATTGAAAAAAATGTCTGAGTAAAAAAAGTTACACATTTTCTTTTAAATATATCCATTTACCAAACAATTATAACGCAATAATCCTTTTTCAGCCTGATAGTGTGCATAGACTTCGAATTTATATTTTGCAGATATACCCATTAATGTTGAAAGCTCCATTGAAATACTTTATGTGAAATAACGCAATCACTGCAAGCATATTTCAATCGCGTAAACTCGGTCTATAGAAAGTTTTGTATAATCGTTAAAAAAAAATGCGGAGTCAAAATTTGAACGAAACTTTACGTTTCAAACCACTCTGGGTTTGAAAGACATATTTTTTCATCTCGATCACTCAAACATGGTTTTGAATTATTCAGCCGAAATTTAATAGGCGGACTTCAGACCGAATTCGTAAAATTTTGTACGAATTCTATTGAGAGGAAGCGTCTGATTATTCTACTAGGAGAGAATTCGAAAACTACAAAATATGAAAGGCCAGTCAGATAACCCGTTTGTAATGAATTCACTCGCCGAAGCAAAATGGAATTTTTGAAATTTAATTTTGAATTTCATAACAAACATTCCAATGGATAAAATAAAATTGAAATTCTGAAAAATAGTGTTCTAAGGAATATTATGCAGGATATGAAAAGTGTATGCTTTTTTATTCTGTCAGATGCCTCATGCATCTGACAATTAAAAGCGCACCTAAAAAAATTAGCAGTTGAATTAATTTCTATAAAAATGACATAACCTAAATTTCAAGGGCTATAATGATTTCCTAACAGGTTTTCCCCCTTAAATTATTTTGAAATCTCCTTCTCTAGTAGGTCACGAGAATCAGGATCGTCTGATCTGAAGGTTAATATGCGCCTCCTACCTGAAGTTGTTTTGAGTCACAAGACATTAGTCACGCTTATTATTGGAAACCATTAAAGAGACCATTTATCTTCAAGACTTTGTTAACTCGGCATGTTTTCCGTTTATTTGGGGTTTTTTTCACAAACAAAACGCAAATAAATTGCTGCGTTTAGGAGTAAAGGTTTTCAAATCCATAAAGATAAGGAATCTAATTCATTTTAAAAAAAAAAAAATAACCCTCTTTTTTACGCCGATTCAGGAATATTTAATATCCACGTAGCTGAGCAGAAAATAACAACTATTAAAATACCAAATGGTAATGGCGTTGCAGCGTTCGGTGATCGGGAATTCGGATTTTGTACTTTTAGTTTCCACTGCGGTATTTCGTCATGGAGTTTTAGATAATTCTTGACAAAATTAAGGTAAAAATTACACTGTAAAATACCTTTCTAAGTTTTAAAAAAGTGAATATTTTACCTATATCAGCGCTTAACTAAACTGGAACTCGCATAAAAAGTAATAATGCTCAAAAAAATTTTAAATTTTAAAATAGTTTAATCAAAATAATTTTAAAGTTACAAATTGTTTGCAATGTTTTCTGTTTTTTTTTAATATCCTAACCAGCATTTTTGAATACGAATTTTTCTTTTAGGTTCTTGTTTTATTAAATTGCAGAAGTTCATCTGCAGTCCCTCGGTCCTAGGTTTTGTTTTAAACATTTTTTTTTTTTTCGAAATAAAATAGTTAATGTCTTTTTTCTTTTATTTTACAGATTCAAAAAATATGCCTAATTAGTATTAATACCAGAGTCAACGTATCTGTATTAGAGTTATACAATAATTAGAGTACTAATATTATATTACAATTATTAGACTACTATTCAAAAGTATCAGTAACTAATTCTAATTTTGAAATTATCAGATTTATTAACGGAATCGGTTATTCAAACTCATTTCTTTGCATGTTTTTGAGATCTTTATTCCACATCGAGTTCTCTCCCACGATCTTCCATTAAATGCAAATGCGTTAAAATAACCTTTCGAAAGCACCATTAACGTTTCAATTTGATTTCATTGCGATTGTTTATAATTGAAATATCTTCCGAAAGAAACTCCAAAAATAAAATTTAATCACACTTATGAGATTTTTTCTAAATCCCAGTTATCATTGTAAAACAACACTAATTATGCATAATAGATACATAGGTTTTACTAAATTTTGGTTGCTAATGTTTTCATCTTTCCACAGCTGCTGTAAGTCATTCAATATTCGAAGTTCTTTCCCATATCTTTTTACTTCCATAACTATACTTTTATTTCCGCGTATACGGAGATTAAAAAGAAAAAGGACTGAAATCGTCAAATTGGAAATTCTGACAAACTACATGTTTAAATCTTTTCGAATCCGAACAGCACATTTTTAGAATTTTGTCTGTTTATCTGTGAACACTATAATTCAAAAACACTTTGACCCAGATGGATAAAATTCGGTATGTTAACCAAATTTTGAAATTTTCATCACACATTGAATGAAATCGATTCCAAGTAAATATGGCCTTTTGGCTGACCGAATATTTTAACACGACAACTACATAACAAAGACAGCTAGGTAGATAAAATTTGGTATACAGAGTTATTATCTAAAGTGCAAATACCTACCAAATTCAAAAAGAAACCTGACTAGGGATTGACCATAAATCGGTCTATGCTTTCACAACCAGGTATCTTAGAAACGCAATACCTCTAAATATATGAAATTCGACATATAATTTTCTTACTATAATTGAAATTCTATGAATATGATTGCTCAATTTGTTTGAACAAAGATTTCCACGCTAATAGGCTCTTTCGTAGCTTTGTTCGCCATTGACATCGGTTTATAATACAAAAGTATATTTATTAGGGAATGTACAGAACCATTTTTGCATTTTTTATTAAACAATTTTTGTATTCATTTTCTTCATAGTTACTTCTCTTTAAATGAATAGTCAACAAAGCTATATTTGCAAGAAAAGTTTGCAAGGATTTGAGCATGATTCATCATCTCATTTTTCCCTTAAAAGTTTTATAGAAATTTCAAATACATTCCAATTTAAAAGAAGAAATAAAAAAAAGAATTTTAATCAGTAATAATTAGTTAAGAGCTGAAAGGTAAAAGAAAGGTCTACTTACATAAAGAATTAAATACTTAGTATTTTTTCAAAAGATAAAAGATATTAAATTTTTCATTGTGAAGCATTTCTTACCTTACATTCGTTTTCAACCTTTTGGTGTTCGTGAGAAAGGATCTCTGAGCATGCCAAAGAATCGCCAAGGTTGTGTTCACTGACGAATTCGGTGCCTCTTGTATGAAGCCAATTCTCAACCTGCAAATAAAGGGCGGGAGATGTAAAGAATTTTAATTGACTGAGGAAACAAATGAAATGGGACTCTTTAAAATCTCATATACCCTTTCTCTTTAATATGATACAAAGTTAAAGGAAAAACAAGACTTTTCAATCTATGTATGTATATATCCACCTCTCTCATCTGCAGCTCCAATTGGCACCTCTGCAGACACTGCTCCAGCAGCAACTTCCTCTGGTTCCACAGACTCTCCAGCTGCCTCCACCTGTCTTGCAGGGACTCCATGTGGATTTCGACGGCGGAGGCCGTCTGCCGGGCCGCATGCTGCATGTGCCGCGGCCTGGAGTCCCCCATGCTGTGGGTGGCCACCTCGCACAGCCGCTCCAGCAGCAACTGACCCTCCGTTAAGAGGCGCATGGAGGAAGATAGGACATCTGGAAAACGAAAGATTTGATTCGTTACGCTCGTTTCCTATTTTTAAAAGAAAACCGACTTCCGATTAGTGCTTTTAAAAATGGATAAAGGAAAGGAAATCTTTTGCTTCTAAATTTAACAAAGGAAATTTCTTCTATCTGCCATCCCATTTCTAATTTGCTTAACAGTCTTTGATGAGCAGCTATATTACAAGCCAATCGCACTCACAAAAAACACTTTGATAGAAAAACAAATTGCGATTCATGACTTTTATATCGAAACTGCAAGTAAATTCTCAAAGGTCTTCTGGTAACGTAATGATTCGCTAGAAGTATATTTATGCAATATACTACTGCGAACTACAAATGTCTGAGGTTACAGATTGTAAAAGCTTTACGATTCTTTCCCATTTTCTTTCATCCAGAAGTACGCGGTACATAGACAGATCTCACACATCATACCCTTGCTCCATGTCTGCGAGACACTTCTTCTGTGTGAGTAAAGGCATTACATAAAAAAGATGCGAAGTCCTGATACAGTTTCCTTTAATTTAAGAATAAATTCAAATGCATTTAGAGAGCGCTTTGATTTTTTTAACTTGATAATTTTCTACCTCCGTTTTTGTTCTACTTTCGTATACATGTATATGTATATGTATGTAAAAGGAGTCTATAATTCACAGATTCAATCAAAATGCATACATTTTTATGCTCACATGAGGCCTTTGTCGTGCAAAATATATACAATGTTACAATGTAAATGGTATTTAACCATCAAGTTGTTATAAAAAAAGTTTTCTGAAATAAAAATGTCACTATGTAGTTTTTTCATGGAATAAATTCTCAGACGAACTCGATTGTAGAAATAAATTCGAGCATCTTAATAGTGAATGTGATTGAAAATTCGGGTAAGAAAGGTTACATATTCAGAAGTACTATTTTAAGAACATGGATACAATACAATTTTGTTCTTTTCCTAACGAGCTGTTTGATACGAGCAATTGTTTTCGGGAAGCGTTTAGACAAGCTTTCGAACAATAGCTGCACGTACATTAAAAAAAAAGACACTCCGGCATTTTTTGTCAATAAGTTACACCTGGAAATGCCCCTTTCGAAGAACGGAAATGCATACTTTCTTTTAAAGAAGCTTCGAAGTGGATGGGTTGCCAAAAATCAAAAAATAAATTCACATACATATAAATAAACAATCGTGCCAACTCTTTTTCAACTTGAAAGAGATACTGTTTTCAAACCGTTTTCCCCTCTCTGTATAATGCCTTTTAAAATTGGACAAGATTAATGGTAATTATCTTAGATTAAATATCGATTTCATTTTCATTTCCTAATCAGTATTTTGATTTTTTACAAACTGCAACTGTTTGAATCATAAAACTTAACATTTTTGTTTTGACTGTAAGTAATTGGATACTCATTCACATTATTAGTTTCTGGGATCTAAAGAACAAATTAATTCTTTTAAATTTTTTACCTTTTTTTCATTGGGTTAATTTAACCATTTTTTTCATATCTATTTAATTTTTTTCTTATTCCATTTTTATATTTATTTCTTCAGCGAAGAAAAATGGCTAAGCACGCAGTCATTCGTAATAAATTTCAAGATGTTACTGCCTGAAAAGCAAACTAATTGGGCAACAAACAAAAAAGATGAAGGGGGCATATAATTTCAAAGTGGCGTACTTTTTCTTTCTTCGATTATTCGATTTAAGATGGATGTCGTCGATTCAACAGTGTTGGGCAGGAATGTTTCTGTGACACTTTTCTTTACCACTTCTAAGGCATCCGAAAACTGAAAAAATAAAAGTTAAACCATTAGATGTTATAATAAAATACTTAAGTTTAATTCCGGAATTTTAAATGATAATTAATTCTAACTTAAAGACTGAAACATCGGATAACAAAGAGTTTAAAATGTCTCATATTTTAATAAAACCGTTAGATAGAAATTCGCATCTCTCTGACCGCAGTCAAATTTGTAAAGTTAAAATTAATGCTTGCAAATACATCCTGAAAGAAAGTGCATTTTTAAATACTTTTACATCTTATTTATTTGTTATAAAGGCATATCTCCAGTGATATATATATATATATATATATATATATATGCTTCAATTGTTTTGAATAAAAAATAATACATATGCTAATGATTTATGGAGATCCTATTTGTTAATTTATAAATATTTATATATTTCGATTTCTATCAATTACAAATTAATGCGGGAAATATCAAATATCTCTCTTTCCTTTTTGATAAATTGAAGATTAGAATAATTTTAATTAATCTTATAAGCCTGTAAATAGATTTTTGAAAAACACAGAGGCGCCCTTTACATATAGTATCACCGTAACATTAAATATGCGGCACATACATCGTAAAGCAATACATTAAAAATCGAAAATCATAACACAGTTGTATATACTGATTTATTATTGATATTCGCCTAGTGTAAAAGGAAGAAGAGACTTGCTACTTGTTGGATTCATGACATATAAAGATTTAATTTTGATATTTGACAAAAATGAGCTAAATTCGATTGCAGTGAAGTTCTTTACACCAGGTTAGTAAATTGTCGCAACTTTTCATTTCCATAGTATCAATGTTCTATCCAAAGTACTCCATTGAAGGCTTTATGACTCTTAAGATACAGCATTCATGACACAATCATCGCAGAAACATTGCAAAGTGAATGACATAGTGTGACACGGATTACCCTTTTCAATAATCCCCAGCGGGGGGGGCACCTCGAAATGAGGATGAGATGCTTCCGGCATGGTGGTTGGATCTCGCCACCCTGGTGGATACACTAATAGGTGGGGGTAATTCCTCCTAACGATAACGGGACGTACTTCCTACGTGACGGATTGTACCGTGGCCAGTGATGGCCGTTAGGACTCCACCACAGTTCCCGCCAGTGCTGCTGTTGCTGCGGTCCGGCCATTCAGCCCTCGTGGTTTAAATCCGCGTGACTTCGGGCGGGTGGGAGAGTCGGTGGTGTGACTGACCCTTATCAACACAAGATGTATTTTAGAACTGTTTATGGGGGAGATTCAACATCGATGGATAAGTGTGTTGAATGACTGTCAGTTTTTACAGCCCCTGAAAGTGCAACATGACTCCAAACTCAACTGAGTCCCCTCTGAAGGAGATTAATTATAGACTATAATTTTGTAGTCTAAATAAATATCAATAATAGTCTTAGTTGCAGTATACAATAGTTGGAAATATAACTTATCTTACCTGCTCCGCTTTCGTATAGAATGCCACTGCTTGTTCTAATATTTGTCTCCTTTGTTCCAATTGAGCATTAAGATCTTTCCATGCCAATCCTAAATTTTCGGCCATCGCAGAGTAGACTTCCCCCCTCGGTTTCTGGGTGGAAATCAAGTCGTCCGCTTGTCGTAGGAGTTCCTCTACAGGACTCTGTTTTGTCTGGAAAAAAGGGGGATAAAATAGTGTCAGTTTTTCTCATATTTTCTGCATTAAAATTGAGTAAAACATCAAAGCAATAAGAAATCCAAATAAAGCAATAGATAGAGTTTCTCTTCTATTAAAATATATTTTCATTTGAAAGATACCAGAGTCATCCATTTATTCAATTCACTTTCAGCGTGACAAAAATATCGTACTGCATGCAGAAATGAATGTACAGATTTTCAATTTTAAGTCCAACAAAATTCTTTTGACATATATTTAAGAACTCAAAGCATAGATTGAGATAAAAAACGTAAAATATTCCGGTTGCCGATAAAATCATTGACGGGATCGCTGTTAACGCTATTCTCAAAATAATTAAATCAAAATGAAGTAACAAATTATAGTCTAGAAAAAAAAAGAATGCATTGAATATATATATATATATATATATATATATATATAACACCACGACAGATTAAACCAGTTCCAACCACACACAGACACATATACACACGGAGAGTCTTTGGCTGGCGTTTTCGAAATCGCAGCCCAAGGGATGCGAATCCAACGCGCTACCAACCAAGCTATCCCGGTCTATATAAAGCGCTATTAAAGGTCTTTGTAATTTCAGTGCAACTATCTAAAATACCGTGAGACTTTACACAAAAAAAATATCGTTTTTTGACGTCAATTCAGGAAAAAAATTACACTACTGTTAAAGTAGTATCTTTAAAAAGACAATTTTTTAAACTTTGAAATCGTTTTAAATTTATTTTTGTGCAATTAAAATATTTCACCAGTTAAAAATTCAAAAAAAAAGTCTCTCCGAAGTGCCTATTTGCACCCTCAAAGATATATACGTGCCGCATTTCGAAGCTATAAGTTAAACGATCTGGTTTGAAGAACGCCAACACACAGACACAAGCGCGCTCGTGAGCGTCTATCTTCATTATTGGTGGAAATGAATATTCACAATTCACCTTTCGCAAGGCAGTCAGTGAATGTAGACTACGAAAACCTACTTCATTCAGTTCTTATATTCCGGTTACGATACTTTCGGTTTGAGGAGTGGACGGTCAGTTCAAAGGGTTTCTGAACTCCGAAAATGGTGAGGATTTAGCTAATTTTAAGAACCAAATAACAGTGCATTGACAAAAACAATACTGTATTACTAGTCGTAACAAATTTCAGACTATTTTTATTATTTTTATTTTATTTTTTTACAAAAATTATAGAGCAACGCATGCAAGGAATAGATATTAAACAAAGATACAAGGAAATAAAAATGAAAAAAAAAGATGTGAAAAAATAATTTAGAAATGGAAATTTAACAAATGTATTGCAAATGTGTAAAAATTAAATGCTAAAAATGAAATATTAACTACTAAAAAACGTATAATTTTACATTAAGAGCTCATAATAGTGTCACTTATTTAAGTTACTTCGTTTTTGAGTTGCCGAGTTCACAAACTCACAAATAGACAAACGGGTAGACAAGTGATAGATTTTACTAAAAAAATCAATTGAAGGTAGTCATTTTTAGTGACAAAACAATGTACCAAATTCCACTAGTCTAGTTGGCAGTGCTTTGTAGTAATCGCATTCATAAACAAAAGGACGGGCTAGCCTGCTAGCAGTTGAGAGATTTCGTTTAAAATTTTATAAACTATTTGAAATTTTAATTCAGCGGCCACGTATTAAATTTTATTCACCCGGTTGTTTCCACTTTTCCGTTATTACGTTCACAAACAGGCAACGTTTTTAAAAAGTGACTTATTGTTTACATTTTTCGTATGCAAATAAGAATAAACAGTAAATGTTTGTAAAATAAATTGTTTTTGTTATGAACATTAATAAAAAAACGATATCAATTGCGATAGTGTACGAACGTTTAATCTACAAAATTTAAGTATTCCATTCTCATCGATTCATGTTTTTTTTTGTTATTATTTTCAGCATTATATTTGTAAGATATATTTTGAAATAATCATTATGATATGAAAATAATCACATTTATACAAAATTGAAATTCAGGTTTATTTAATTTTATCAAAATAAGAAAACCATTATGTCTCATCTGAATAGTCCATCTTCTTCCTTTCATGAGCCTCAGTGCTTTTTTTTTTAAGAGAAGGCTTTGTTCAGCTGCTCTTTCCGCCGCTTCAGTTGAAAGAAATTGCATCTAATCCTTCCTTCCTAATGAGGTGCAAACGAATGATATAATTCCTTTCAAGGACCCTCCTCAAATGAGTCAAGTGGTTCAGAGCGACACGCACTTACGGAGCTGATGGACGTGGAAACAATCCACTGGCCATAGCTTGTTACTCCACTTAAGCAACAAAGAACATTTCAATTTTCGGCTTCTGTTTTTCTTCTGTTTGGAGATCAAACTCATAAATTGAACTTGCAATAACATGTTATGTAAGGAGGACGAGAAAAATGGAATTAATGTTAACCCCATAAAAAAATAGAATGACCTTGCCCCACCCAAAAATCCGTTCTTTCATTTCTTTAGCTGTAATGAAAAATTTTAATCTTCTTCCGTTGCTGAGTAGCATTGTATACAAATAGAAAGAAAACGCATACTTCAATTACTTAGTCCGTTGCAGAGTAGTTCTTGTTAAAAAAAATCTTTCTGAGAATTGATAAAACAAAAGATTTGACCTTCGTGCTATTATAAATTATTAGATTACTCATTTGATTTGAAATGTACATTTCCTGTACTCTAAAACTTCGAAAACTCTAAACTAACTTCATTCTTGCAAGCCTATTATAGAAAACTGACCTTCATTTTAAATTATCGAAAAGATGGCACAGTTTTAACTCGTCTGAAAACTGATCATCCTAGATTCACGCATAGACATCTGTTATTAAATGATTAATCGTCAAGTTTTCCACATTGTGACTGGAATTATCATATCCTTATAGAATGACCATAATTCAATGCTCAACGTTTATTTTACTTCAAAACAGCAGCAGTGACTTTGTCATTGTTGCTTGGCAGAAAAACGTATGAGAACCTTTCTTTTTAAAGTCTAGGTTTTCATTCCTCAATTTGAACTCCCCATTATAGCTTCGTTGTGCTTTTCGTGATTTGTCATTGTTTTACCAATGGTTATTTTTGTATCGCTTTTATAGAAACAGGTTGTTTTGTTTGGGGGGAGGGTCTTTGAATTAGAGATAAACTTGTTTGGCGCAGCATAACCTTCATATTGGTTTTTGTACCATAAAACTTCAAACCAATCGACCACTTTCCTATATCTGTTTTTAGTATTTCTTCTACACTTCTGAGCTAAATATAAACGTTTAAACAATTAACATAATAAGGAAAAATTTGCAACCAAAAAATGAGCTAAAATTTAGAACGTGACATTAAATTTTTCATCATTTTTAGTTTTCCATCTCCTTTCTAGTCAAACTTCTGAATTAAACATAACTCGTCATCATATTAAAATTAGAAGTAAGGCCCAACTAATTTATAGCTGATTTGCTGCTCTACCACCTAAAAATTCATGGATAATTCAAGAAACAAATGTGTTTTATATTAATTTTTTAATGAAATATTTTTATATTAATTTTCATAACCCTACTTTTTACACCATAGGCCTCCAGGAACGGTGAAGAAATAATTACGCACACAATGCGACAGATGCAACTCAATAAGAATTCCTACTCTGCAGCGTTTAAAAAATATTAATTTTTTAAAAAAAATGAGCACAAACTTTTTTTAGGGGGGAGGGAAGGAAGTAAAAATTAAACAGAAAATTTTTTAAGGAAATATTTTTTTTTCTATATCAAAGCAAATACATGAAAATTGTACAGAAGATTAAAATTTGAGGAATTTAGTTAATTAGGAGATCCAAAATAGGAAGGAAGAAAAATATTATCATTCCTCAAAGCACTTTCTAAATTGATTACTTAATATTCTACTGCAATTGCAGAATTTTTATCAAACAAGAAACCCATAAATTACCTCTTTTTTGAACACCATACACTTCTTTAAAAAAACCCAGCTACACTAAGTTTATTGAAATGAAAATTATCATGGCAAAAATATGCTTAATTCAGAATTTTACTAAGTTTCAGAAACATTTGTAATAAATTTAGTGACCAAAAGAATCTTAATTTTTCTCTGTTTAGGGTCCACCGTTTACAATTCTAAATGCAATAGCTGTCATCAGAACTTTCTATCTGCATTTGTATTACTTTTCCTTTGAAGATTTTTTTTTTCATTTGTATGAGAGGCAAAACTGTATGGGGGGGGAAATTCAGCCAAGTGGTTACAACCCGGGGCACAGCATTCCTTGCCACAAAATCAGAACTTTCAATCTTCGAGCAGTAATCAGAAGTGGTCCATAAACTTATAGTAGCGAATAAACATTTTCTGTTATGATAAATATATATATATACTTTTCTTAATAAATTTGTTATGGCATATTTTACAAACGATTTATACGTGAGGCTTAATATCACCGCATTTTCCAACATAAAAGCTATAAGTTGTCATGAACGGCCCCTTAGAAAGCAAAGGCGTGATTCGGAAGATGTGCGCAAAGTTGTTATAATTATTCGATATGAGTCCGAAAGATGCATTTTCGGTTCAATTGAAAAAAGATTGAAATCTTCTAATTGAATTCATTCTAAAACCAAATCTGTGCTCAAGCAAACAATTCCAATCTATGGGTCGCGAGCATCCTTTTTACTTCTGCGAAAACTGCCCGACGGAGCGTGGAGCACGCTGTTGGCGGTTCTGTGACAGAAGCCTTTCGACGTGCGTGGTGTAGAGTGCTTGAAAGAATTACTACTATCTCTATCTCAGAATCTAAGAAAAATTCACTCGTTTGTTCGTCTTTTCACTTCTGCAACATTTTAACATTAACAGCTTCTTATATATATATATAACTTTGTCCTAAATCTGTTTTGTATAAAATAGTTTTACAATATATCTAATTTAACATTATATAGAGACATCATCATTCTAATCATATGCAGACATCATCATTTGTTATATATAGACATTTAATTAAATATATGGACATCCGGGGCAACTGAAAAAGGTGTACGATGATTAACCATTCTTTAACTTTTAATGGCATTCTTTTATTATTGTTGTTATTAGTGGCACTTGCCATGGACAGGTTTCACCGAGGCATCAGCGAGTTCTAAGCCGAAAGAAGCGTCTCTTGTTTTGAAGTAGCGCCAACTAGGGCCAAGAGCGCGACTTAGCTACTCATTCCTCACGGTCGCTTGCACAGACCCTTTTTACAGGGGGTACATTCATACACTTGCAGATAGAACACAGAAGAACAGCCATGCCCGAATCGGGACTCGAACCCAGGACGCCCATCTCTCGGGGACGCAGCCGGGCTCTCTTTTACTCAAAGCAATTACGGATTATCTGTCTGATAGTATTATTAATATTATCTTGTCATTTAAACATCACCATCAAGTGTATTTTGAGTTATTTTATATCAAAAAAGGATTTCGTCTTTTTACAAAGAAGAGTTTTTGTATGCGGACAACTTGGGTAGTAAAATATTGAACAATGTTTAAATTACGATTGCATACAGGTTTTACAATTGACTCTTTGGTATAGAAATAAAACCTAATCTTGTACATTCGAAAATTGCTATTTAATTAGGCCTTCAATGAACACCTTCAGGCTTGGAATCAGAACTTTGCATTATTAATATAACTATAAATTGCATTGTTATATAACTCTTAATCAGGTTGATGTTATGACGTTTAACGGACATTGCGTCTAAAATGGACAATGTGTGTATAATACTAATGCACGATTCGCGGCATTCGTCGCAGGAAGCTTTTGAATTCAACGAGAAGTTAACGGACATGAAATAAATTATGTCTCTCGTACTCTGTCACGGAGTTAAAAATCTAAATATTTTTATGCTGATGCAATAATACATATAATAGAAACAAATAACTCCATTTTTTTTGTAAAACTCAAATTTTTATTTTCTTGTCAATCATTCAGCCATTTATAGATATTTATTTTATAATTTTATTTGCTTCATAATTTCTAAATTTTTGAAAAAAATTTCCACATTAAAATCTCACCTGCAGTTTTTCTAATACTTTTTCGTGTTGCTGGTACAGATCTGTCACTTCCCGAAGGTTGGCACCAATATCTGTCATGGCGGGATACATTTCTTGAATTTTCAACTGGATCCATTCTTTACTCTAAAAATAAAAATGAGAAATAAATACTTCAATATAATTCAGTGAAATGCCTTTAAAAACTAGTTTTCATATCAAAATAAAATTATGCTATTTTTCTTGAAAACAGAGAAAAACCGTCCTTAACCCATTAACTGCTTTTTGAAATTTCTCTCCGGATGCTTTTCTTAAAAAAGCGTATTGTCATAAAATGATGAGAGATAGTTTCAACAAAACTAAAAGACTAAATAAATAACAGTAATCTCTTAATTACATATTTATGTACGGTATTCCATTATAACATAAACAAGTAATATAAAAAAAATTAAGCCAATTCCTACATATGACAAGAAAACATTTATTTTAGTTCATTTTCATTAAATAAGTACAATTAATATAAATAATTTATAAAAAAAAATTATTATTTGATTTTCGAAAGAATTAAACACGCATTATTCAGTTTCACCAGAGAAATAATGAAATCCTCGCATTCCACCGATCGAGTTTCTACCTGTAAATTTCAATTTTCATTGCAAATTGCTAAAACTCTATTTAAAATATTAAAAATTTAATGAACGAATTAATCTTTGAAAAATCTGTATTAACACCGAGTGTCATCCACTACAACTTCAAAAAAGTGTATTTGAACTCGAGTGGATGAATAAAAAGTATTTCATTAAAGATTGACAATTTGAACTGGATATATAAATATAAATAGGGTGAGTGTGAACCAATAGTAGGAATTGAAAAAAGAAACTTCAAATATGACACTGGATTCCGTTCGTCATGCAGACGATTTTCGAATTTGTTCGTTTGTTGTACAGAAAGGGAGTAAAGAACAGTTTCTACTTCCCACAATATTGACTGATATGCAGAGAATGCAACTGAGTGGTCAGAATGATCAAATACATTTTTGACGTTGAATGGAGCAAGTAAAACTCGAAATTCCCCCAAACGGAGATTGTTGCAGCCAATAAGTGAATGCTAAGCATGCTAGCAGAGATAAACTACCCCTGGTTTTGAGTCCAAGCAGATTACCTTTTGGTGATAATTTCATTTCGTGTGAAATTTTCGTTATGAGGTGAAAGAATTTTAGATCTAGAAGCTAAATTATCCATGAAGCAAAATTAATCTCATAATCATTTAAAATTAATAAAGAATTGAAAACTGCGGGATATTTCTCACATTTTTTACTTAACTAGCGCTTTATTTGATCATTGATTTGTGATTTTGACATATTGGGGTCAACCTAAATGAGCAACTAGATGATTTTCAAAACAATTTCATATTTTTAAAACTTAATTTCCGTAATGTAACTCCAATTTTGAAAAAAAGTAAATAACCAACTTTTAATAATTCTTTAGAATTTAGAAAACTATACATTTAAAAGTATGTATAAAAATTCAATACATAAATTAAAATGTGGATATAAAAAAGAAAACATGCGTATTTCGAAATTTATCATATATGTAATCAAAGCTGTTTCAATTTTTACTGATATATTAAAAAATTATATTAATTTTTAGATATAATTTCAGATATTAATTTCTAAACGGAATTTATTCGTTACTATTTTAAAACTTCTACTCTTATCTTGTGCCTCATAACAGTTGCTTAAAATAAAAGTACATCTGCTTTAGAAGATTTTTTTCAGTTTGAAACAAATTTCTATTGTCTTCTTGCAGTGTTTGAAAATATACAAAATTAATGAACTGTGATTTTTCAATAATTTATAAGTTGCCAATATTGTTCATACTTTTTTTTATCATATTTTTCTTCATATTTTTCGTCTACTTAGCATCATTCCCTCACTGAATCATACATAATAACATGTTTGAAACTGAGGATGAGTTTAAATGAATTCAATAAATTATTTTTAAAGGGGTTATCTAATAGTCGACGTGATTGTTTCTCTTGAAAATTCTACATCTTACGAACTATGCTATTTTATCCTATCACGTTTGCATCTCATGTAATTTTTGTAAAGAATGTTTTGGGATAATTTCTTCAAAAAAAATCTCAATAAAAAGCTTTTGCATGTATTTACAGTTAAATAAAATTAACTGAATGCACCCTCTAAATTAGATTTCAACAATTAAAAATTTCGAAACTGATATCCTTGTGTAGTTTTAAAATGGGGCGTAAATGAAACAAATGAATCCAAATGAATTTTCAATTAAATTCAAAACTCGGAATGACTGATGAACCTGCCTATAAACAATAGGCATTATATTGAGAATGTTTTTAAAATATAGCTCCGCCCTTTCATAAAAATAACAATGCATTTATAATAAAAGCTACGGTTTTATTGTTACAGTAAAATAAAAGACAAACATCGCATTAAGAACTTAATAACCGGAAGTGCTCTTCACCTCCATTTTTTTCAAACAGTTCCACTTAAAAAGGCCATTTATAACTTATAATTAGAAATCACAATAACTTTGTGTAATGAAACCAAGTGTTCTCTGAACATAAATTATTACTAGCAACAGTAAAAGAAATCCTCAAAAAAGAATCGGAGAAAGCAAATGCACTGATGATTTGTCACTGCTGTTTTCAGTTTGTAACTCATTAAAAATTTTCTGATGAAAAGCAATAGATGGTATTCACGCCATTTGCGAAAAATCATTTCAATTTATTACCGAAAGATTTTTGAGTGAAAAAAGACAAACAAACCTAACGGATGGCAAGTTTCCTAGTGTTTTAAATCATTATAATTGCAATGCTGTTCACACACACACACATGTATTTCCTTTTCAAAAATTAAGAATTTTTTTTAATGCATTTTTTTTCTTTTAACGCCCAAAAATTATTTAAATACTTATAAGATTTCCTTAATTGCCTTCGGAGGTTAAGTTGTTTAAAAGACAAATAATTACTTTGCTTAGCAACCAAAATTAGTACTTGCGATTGAAATATATTCTTGTGAAATATATATTGTTTGAATACGAAAAAAAAATATTTTTTAAAGTGCCCACTATCTCTGTACTGGGACCAGTGGTGCATTAAATAACAGCATTTTCATGTGAAAAAACGCAATAATTAAAAATGTAAATAATATTTTAACAAAAACGAATTGAAATATGCGTTCAATAGAGAATAATAAATAAAAACCTATTTAATATTTTCCTCTGGCAAATAAAAGACAATAAATTTAGTTAAAATTTCAAAGCCTTTGATAAATTTAACTAAAAATGTTACGTAAAATTGAAATTTTATTTATTTATTTTGTTTACATTATAAATTTCATTTGTCAGTTTATTTTGGTTTTAAATTAGATTATAAATAGAAAATCATACACACAAAATTACAAACGTGGAGATGAATGAATGAATCTAAATAGAAATTTTTAACAGTTACAACACTTTTTATCATAATTCGTTCTAAAATATGTTTTCTCTCTCCCTGTTTAATGTTTTAAGTTCTTCATTGATTTAGCATTGT
>JAOUZG010020842.1:4065391-4094921 GCA_026289955.1 Argiope argentata
AAAAAAAAAAAAAAAAAAAAAAAAAAAAAAAAAAAAAAAAAGCCGACTAATGAGATAAAAACAATATATTTATGCGATTATATATGGTTTTGAATTCGTAATTCAAATCAGAGGAGTTGTACAGTAAGAAACGCTCTACTTCATGTGAGAGTTTCTTATATTTAGTATTGCTATCAAATTTTTAACTGCACTCGCGTAAGATTATGAAATCTAATCACACGATTGTTTTTATCTCATTAGTCGGCTGAATGTTATTATTTGTAATAATGATCGTTTATTGAAAGGGTTTAAAAGGTACTTCGATATCCTGTGAAAGCTCACCATAATGTATTGACTTACATCACAATGCTAAATCAATGAAGAACTTAAAACATTAAACAGGGAGAGAGGTCTCAAAACAATTTTGCGATGCAGCTTCCTACCACAAAAATCCAGCATCGCATCAAGAAATTGAAGACGGAATTCAGGAAGACGCATTAATACAAATGTTAAATGTCAGTTGCGTATTAAAAAAAAAACTCGTACAATATTTTTGTCTCCAAATCCTATTAAAGCAGATTAATAAAATGTCAGGAGTCATTTGAAAGATTCCAAAATTTAAAAATATCAATGTCTTTATCTTATAGTTCATATATAATAAGGAACTGTTTTTATCTTTTAAAACGTGTTTAGCTTACTTAAGATCCGGTACACTTTTGAAAAGTAAAATTTTATCAAATACAGACATTTTCAGACTATGCTTTTCAGCCATCTAATTAAAAGCTACGCCGAGCCTGGTCGTATTCTTTTTTATCATGTAAGAGCAAGATGTTTTTCTGTTTAAGAGGTTTTGATGTCTCCGAAATTTAAGTTAACTTATTTTTACCCGCTTTTACCAGTATTGAATTATTATTACGTATGCTTCTTTGACAGCAGATGTGTTTTTAAAAGGTTGACGTGCTTTTGCAGGAATTGCTTTATTATTACGTATGCTCTTCCCAACAGATACGTTTTTAAAAGGTTGACAAAGAATTAGGAGATCGTAGCTGTTATTTCATCTCAAAATCGGTCGATATATATATATATATATATATATTGTTTTGGTTAGGAGGTTTTGATGTCTCCGAAATTTAATTTAACTTATTTTTACCCGCTTTTGCCAGCATTGAATTATTATTACGTAAGCTTCCGTATGCAAAATTCATACGAAACGGACAGGACTGTCTTCTCCATTAAGTCCAAGTTTGTTTGTTTTTAATGGCATTTCTTCCCATTCAATTTCACTCTACGTCATGTTTACTGACTTCGAGAGCAAGCGAATCAAAGATGCCGCTTCATTAGCTCCATCCTATTTACACCGTTCAATAAAACATTCGAAAACGATAATCAGACCGAATGAAAGGAGTGTAATGACTGTCTGTCGTCGCTGGTGCCTTAACGGGTCTCCCTTCTAAATTTAACCTCCACTCTTTCAGGCGGAAGTGGCGCAGGGGTTTTTCGCCTACCCAGCACATTTAGTCTGCTGCCACTTTCGTGCGTGTCGTCCCCTCCGTACGACTATATCCCCGCAGCCGCCGCCCTCGATCCTCTCGGCTATAAATAAACCCCCAGAGATCCTTTTCCGAAACCGCATCTCGGTGCAATAGAGAGCCGGTTTGTTTCTCACTGTTGCATAAGGGACGTTGCTCCGCCGAATCAAACCGCTGTTATGGGTGCGACCGTATTGTTGAAAGAATCTGTTTTGGGTAGCGTGAGGAAGGGTTTACGAAGGAAATTTGAGACTTCTTTTGAATGAAATGCTTAAAAATATTTAAAGGACTATATTTGGCTACTGAAAGGGCTATAAAAAGTTGCAAGTATCATAAACAGACCTCCAGTCATAAAGGGTGTTCCAAAATGAATGCAAGATTTGAATTTGCTACCATTCGTGCAGTAAAGTGTTGGAAACCCTATTAAAAAATAATTTAACAGCAGATAACGTAATAAAAAATAGTATAAAAAATTTAATTCAATTCCTACTTAGGCCAACAAAGAAAATTTGTTTTAGCTCCTTTTCATGAAATCATTACAATTAATATAACTAATTTAACAAAAAAATGATTGATTTTCGCGAGAATTGAACTTGCATTCTTCAACATCACGTGAAAAATATTTAAATCCCGCATTTTATTGACTGCGCTTCTCTCTGTCGATTTCAACCTCATTACAAACTGCTAAAACTACCTTTGAAAGTATTAAAAATGAATTAAATTTAATGAATGAATGAATATTTGAAAATGTAGTAACATCGAATATCTAAAAAATGTATTTGAACTTGAGTGGATGAATAAAAAGTATTTTGTTAACAACTGAAAATTTGAACAATATATACATAGAGAGAGTGTGAACTAATAGTAGGAATTGAAAAATGCAAGCCGCTTTCGGGGCAAAAAGCATCTTTGCCGTTTTTAATTTTTTTGCTTAAAATAATATCAACATAAATATTCGGATATAAAAATAAGTTACTGTTCAATACTCTGAATAAAAGTTTCATTTTCCTAAAGGTGAAGTGCTTTTAAGGAAAACTCTGCTCAAATTTATTCCTTTCTATAAAATTTGAGCAGAAAGTTCCTGAAAAGCTCTCCCCACACAAATACGCACATGCGAAAATAAAGGTGCCAAGAATTGGCTGCATTTGTATAGCAGCTAATATCGTATACAAACAATGGAATTCAATGTAATCCAAAGTACAGAACAGAACTGAATCCGAATTATTTAAGCAATTAACAGTTTGTAATGAAAATTGAAATCGACAGGCAGTAGCTCCATCAATAAAATGCGAGGAATTAATTATTTTTTCGCGTGAAAGTGAAGAATGCGAGTTCAATCTTTTTTTGATAAATTATTTATATTAATTGTAATTATTTAATGAAAAGTAACAAAAGTAAAAAATTTCTTTATTGACTTAAGAATGAATTGACTTTAAAAAAATTTATATTACCTGTTTTTGGCATTTAACCAAGAAAAAAGGCGACAAGATTTTTAATTATCTGGTATCGGCTCGTTGCATTCGATTTACGAAGACGATTTTAGCTTCTATTCTGACGCGGGTGAGATGACGCAAGTGAAAGGATCAGTTCTTGAAAACATTTCGAGTATTAAGTATAGCGAGGATATTTTGGTTCATGAACACTTGTCTCATCTTTCCGAGGGTGCTCGACACATCTGAGGGGCATCCGAGTTGAGGAAGTTTCCCGGCAAAGTTCATTGCACGGCTTTTGATGTATCTCCCGTGAAGAAAAAATGCGAGTAAATGTCGAAGAATAGTAGAGGATATGTTGGATGCCGCTCTAATGACCAAGACTATACATGAAGGTTATTTGAAGAAATTTATTCTTGAAATGACTCAAAATGCTGTGACAATTCCTTCCTCCAATCACAATTAAATCCTCTTCACCAGAAGTTGCTACACAACCCCAAACGACAATCGTACCATCCCTGATTAGCAATTCCTGGTATATGCATCGTCTCCAACCCTGCCGTTTGCTTTTTTCCAAATGTTTATGCTCATCAAATGAGCAGCGGACGTTCATCAAAAATCAGTCCATCGGTTTCATCCGAAAAAAAGCATATACTAAGCTTCCTAAGAAGCAAATCAAATAGCAAGTTCTAAAAGTGCATAAATTATTATATTAATTATATAATAGAATAGAAAAGAAAATATTAAAATAAAAATCATTGTGTCAACTACTAATTATATTAATTATATCACAAAACAATAAATAATATCTCCAGAATGAATTCTGTGTTGCATTTTTTCAAAAATATAAAACTTATCACTTGAAATCCATTAATGTGCATACCTGTTTTGGGATTGTGTGCATACTTTTTTCATGAAATTTCTAGTTTATATTTAAAAAAAGGAAATGTAAAAACTAAATAGGATTAAAATCTAAAAATTAATTAAGCCTTAAAATCAAAAATTAACATGATTTTTTATTAAAAAAATTCCTATTTACTTTTTAGACTTCTCTGTATTCATGTATCCGATTATAGAAAGCATTTTATTCAAGTAATGTACTATTGCCATCATTCAAATAAAAGAGTTAATGGGAAATGCATGGTCATCCATTAACTTTTAAGTTGAACAAAATATTTATGGATTAATTTCAATTAATAAGTTTTAAAATACGATTATCCGATTTTGGCACTTTAGATATTTAAAATCTAAGTTTGTCATGAACAAAGCTAACATAGTCCACTAAAGAAATCATATGATGCGACTTCCCTCAAAAAATGGTTTTGAATATTCTTGAATGTTTACACATGTTATGTAATGATTAAAATTTACCATTATGCTGGGTTTACACTCGATTAGTTATAGGACGACAGGTGGACATCTCATACGTAGAAAGGGACTGATTTATGCTTGCCATCATTTCATGATAGATTCAGACATCCCATGCTTGGCTATGAAGTGCCATTTTAACGCCCCTGAATATTTTTTTCGCTGCATATGTACATATATTAAAATGATGGATATTTACACAAGGAAACAGGGTAAATTTAAAAAAAAAACACGTCAACATACCTAAATTTGAAAAACTGTAGAAAAAAATGGCAATTAAAGTGAAAAAGAACGCAATCTCGCATCAGAAAGAGCAAAAAATGAAATTAATCTGATGAGTCATCCATTTTTCCCGCCAAATTCTACTGACTCATGCGCAGTAAGAAAAATTCAGAATATATATCATTCAGTACAGCTGCATGTAACTGTCCCGACGGGACAGTTAGTTAGCCATCGACAGAGCAACAATTTTTAGTCTTTTTACGCATGCGCTGCCTACTTGCCTTCGAATAATTTTCGAATAACAGTTGAAATAAATAACGTTTCCTGAAATATCTCACGAGAGACTCTCTTTCAAAATGTATCGAAATCCGGTTAATTCCATCCCGCCGCAGTTGCGAACTAACCGTAATTCATAAATAGACGCATTCACTTTCAGCGTGATAAAATTCTAACGATGCTCGAACTATTTATCTCAATGGCTAGAATTCTCATGTCGATGGTATCGCCTCTGTTGATTTTATTTCACCTTTCTGAAACGCCCTTGAAATCACGGAAGTAAACAACTTTATAACAGCTGACATCATCTCATTCATATCAACAGAAACCATCACTTCTGCAAGACACTGGTCACTCTACGCATTTCAGCGAAACAAATGAAAAAGTGGATCCCCTAATTAAAAATCATAATTAATGTAACGGAATGTCTTAATGTGCACATTTCGTAGTCGCAGACTCCTGAATGAACCGTGACTTTAGTAATTGAATCAGGAAACGTGGCGTCACGAAGTTTTTATTATTATTATTATTTTATTTATTTCCTTATTTATTGCTCCTTTCTTACTCTCCACTACATGTCGGTGAAATTGAACTGACAGAACGAGGGGTAAAGCTTCAACCTAATAGGCACGCAGCGAGATGGTGGCAGGGTTCCCGAGGTAATTCGAAACCCAACAGATGGTATCGCTCGCTTTTCGTCTGCTTCATAGATCAGGGGGGCTCATGATTTTCCTGAGTAAGCAGACGATAGATAGAACGGGAGAAATGTACACATGCCATGAACGTCGAAGATGTTATCATCCATCACTTTAGCCAATTAAAGTTTTAAGGATACAATGGATTTTTCGAGACACGCTTTTCTAATACTGAATATTTAGCTAAAGCTTTGGGGAGTTGTGTGAAATGAATTCAAATTAACATAATAAGCAAAGATAAAATTCCTAAAAAAATTTTAATCTAAATAAAACAGGGAATTCAATGAGGAAAAAAAAACGCTTCACAAATAACTATATATGATCATTCATAGAGAAATTATTTCCATTAAATACATCTTAATTACTGAAAACTTTAATTAAAAGATACAATTCAAAATCAAAACGATTCTCCAATTCATTTTTCTAATAAGAAATTTTAATATTTTTAGAATACTGATCTTAAAAGATTATTTATAAATTCGTCGGGATGCACTACAAATTTTAATTCATTTGAAAAGTTACGAAAGGTTATGAAGATGTTATACAACATCAAGACGGTTTTATAACTTTAAAACAAAACATTCATTTCTTGTTTCTGATACCTTTTCAATTCAAGAATATTGACAGTTACGTATTACTGAAATCAAAAATACGATTATTTGAAATTTTATATGTGTTTCATAATTTTCTGGAATTCGGGAATTAATACGTGAATGCTGTTGATACCAATAAAGATAATATTTATTCAAAAATGTTTTAATGTAGTTACTAAAATTTTCATTCGCTTGGAACGCCATAAAATATTATTGATCGTTTTATCAGTACTTCCTTCTGCACTTTTCGAAATGAAGACAAGTCAGTGTGATGCTAAAATATGAAAATAACACAACTGTGTGCGTGTGTAAATTATGTAAACTCTTTTCTATCTTGAAAACAAAATTGGTTTTTAAGTATTAGCCATAACTGTATTCATGAATCAGAGATTAAAACAAGAATATCATATTTTAATTCTATGTCATGCTCTTAACGTCCATCGTATGCTAATGAATTTTTTTTAATATTTTAATTATTCATAATAATTTATCCAACAGAATTTTAGAGCCCATAATAATTTATATTTACCCAAGTTTAATTAACTTTTTACATTTTCATCTAATAAAAATGAAAGCATTATAGTAAAAAAAAATCGACTTGATATTTAAATGTATCGATAAGTTTTGGATTTCCCTGAGTTCAAAAGAATTACATAGCTCGTAATTTCAACTAGCTAGATGAGTGAAATTTAGTATATAATATTTCCATCAAACTACATTTGGGACAACATCTCTCAATATAATATTTGTCTATCTGTTTCTACAATGGAAACACAATAAGTCAAAAGACGAAACGAGTTGAAATTCGGTCAATGGTTTTATTAGCAGAAAACTCGAATTAAAAGAGCATTACAATTTGTACAAAATACCTAATTAAGTTAGCATTGCTAGCATTTATGAAATGTGTGCGCGCGTTGCGACTTTTGAATTGAGCCTGTATATTTCTTGGAGATTGAAATGTGCGTCCCGAAGCGATATTTCTGAGATTTCGATTAGAATTTTAATTAATAAAATGTATGCTGAATTTTATCGTTTCCGCACCTTAACTTCCAAAGAATGTTATCGAACAAAAATCAATTCTACACCATTTCAAAATTTAAAAATTTGTCTTTTTAATTATACCTTTTTATTGGGATTGTCCAAATGAAAACCGGACAATTATGTTTGCGTCAAAAGGACTGTAACTATAGCAGCATCACCGAGAAGGGATATAAAGGGCTGTAATAGGTGTGCTAAGAAATATCTGGTGATCAAAAAATTTTAAGTCAAACGGCAGCGTACTCCATCACCCCAAATCCTGATAGCAGCCAATCAGAAAGAGTCCTGACACTCGCCACCTCATCTCCTTTTCCATCACGCCAATACTATATATACAGAAGCAGCAGACCTTCAGTTCATCTCCAGATCCATTCGAAGAAGGACACGGCAATAAAATGAAAATCAGGTCTTACGCAGGGGATAAACCCCTGTCAAAGATAGGCGCCCCGTCAACCTAACCCACATCACACTGCATAAGGCGTTCAATAGAAAAACTTTAAGAAGAAACTGGTTGAAAGTAAAGTCGTGTCAAACATGGATGCGTCCTAATTTGAACAGCGAGCAGTAGTACGGTTTTTGATTCATTCATAGAGTGGACCACTCATTGATATCCTGCCCAACAGAACTCGATCAACTCAACACAGTACTGCAGTGATCTGACGAAACCACGGATGGCAATCAAAAGCAAACGGCTAGGATCCTTTTCCATAGCAATGCCAGCTCACACGTCTCCTGTCAAACCCAGACCGACCTAAAATATTTCGTAGGAAAGTGTTGGAACACCGGTCATACAGTCCGGATTTGTCACCCTGTAACTTCTCCATCTTTGGGCCACTTAAGATAGTATTACAGGGAACACGCTCCCATTCGGAAGGCGAAGGGAAGGAATCTATGCAAAACTTCCTCAAGAATCCACCACCAACTTTTTACTGTAAAGGCACAGACCAGTTTCCTAAGTGATTGGACCCGTGTAAACACCCATTGCAATTTCTTTTAATTCCCAATAAATGTAATCTTTTCATTCAGCTTGTTCACTTTTTATTTGGGCAATCCTTACAATCCATGCAGATTTTTCCGGCAATTCAATAATTTTTAAAGCATATTTTTTATATATCTTACAACAATACATTAAGTTACCGATTTGAAATTTAATCCGTTTTCATTGTCCTCAAATGTTATATCTTAAATTCCTCCATTTCCTCAAATATTAGAACTTGAAATTGTTTTCCATAGAGAAAAGTTAAAGTATAATGATTCTGTTTAATATCTTTGTATATTTCAAGACAAATACCAGCGTCCTTACACAGAGGTAGCACGTATTCCTCGTGATCTGGACGTCTCGGTTTCGAGCACTATCTGTGAGGTGCATAAATTTACCCCCCTTGTAAAAAGGGAGTGTGCACGCGAGTGTGTATGTGGTTCATCCTTACATGAGCTAGAAGTTTGCCCTCGGGTGCTCAGGGGTCCATATCCTCAGAAGCTAATGCACACCTCTTTCCATTGTAAAGCGGACACGACATCATCCTCATAATCATTTCAAAACAAATAAAAAAGATGCAAGTACGATAATACGACTGAGAAAGTACGATAAATCGGACATTCACGTTTTCAGTAGCTCTAAGATGTCAGGAGACTAATCTCCATTACAAAGGTTTACATGAGAAGAACATACATAAAACAATCAAAATAAACGGCTTCGATGTCTGATAATTTGATGGAATCACGGACTTGAAATCATATTAAAAGATTTAACTGAAATTAAATGCAACCAGAACCTCCGGTGAATCAGCTGCTCACCAAACTCAAAAAGTAATACATGAAAATTTAATCGATGTACTGATTTTATTTGAATTGTTCCACCCGTATGAATATTTTCTCAATGAGTTTAAAATGAGATGAAAACCCGATGAAAAGAAGTCGGGCAACGGCCTGTCCGCAGCTGCCGTTTCATTACCGTAGAAGGCATTCGGAGGTCGGACACGGGACGGTATTTCCGAAAGGTTACGAGGTAATCGGGTCGATCTTTTTTTTCTTATTCAGCTTCTTTCTTAAAGAGGGAGGGAGAGGAAAAACTTGCACAGAAACAAAATGCAAGGAAAGATATGATTAATAATTGACATGTTGCTCAGATAATAAAAATTTCTATTGCTATGTAACGAATGTCAGAAATCTATATTAACTTATTAATTCTATTCTCATAAAACATATCTTGTTTAAAATGCTTAATAAATAAACTATTAAATAACAAGCATTTTAGTTTGTGTAAATAGTTCTGAAAAAATGTGTTTATATCAGTAACATTTTCTTAAAAATACCTTTAAAATAATTCTCAGTGCTTAAATTTAAGCAATTTTTAATGTTTAATGAATAAATTCGAATATGCAGAACTAGTAAATACATTGAAAGCACTAAACAAAAACGTTTTTCAGAGAAATGTTCAGATGAGAAAACGCTTGGCTCTCCTGGATATTGCATATTCAATATTCCAGTCTTGTGTATCTCTGCTTTCTGCTCTGAAACTAATAAGTCTGAATGTCTGTTTGAAATTTACAGAGAAGCCCGTTGAACCTACTGCTTCCGAATTTACATAGACAGTTATAAACTGAAGGATTGTAATGGGCGTCACAAAATTCTTTTTTTACTTTTTACCTGAAAGTTTGATTAAAATTTTAATTATTTCAAAATTAAGTCCCAATTCGACATTTTCGGCCAATAATTTCCAAAACAATGATAGCACTTATGCTATTTTAAAGCAAATCATTAAAAACGATTTTTGAAAATCAGTTTTATACTATTTTAAGTACAAATATTTCTTTCTAAGAGTAGTGATTTAAGTATGTTTAGATGTTTTGCATAATATTTATATGTGTGTTTTTTTAATTATCAGGGTCGTTTAAAGAGCAAATTTCTCTTTTCTTCACACGAGTGCAGAAGGGGAAAAAACACTCAAAAGAGAGAGTTGAAGGGACATGCGTTGGTTCATTTATGTTCAAAAAAGGGTTTCCTTTAATGAAAATTTAATTTTTTTATTAATTTGCTACTCATATCAACCTTTATGACCCGTGACTTTTTGCGTAATTCATACCAAATCTTTAGTTTTCTTTCCAATTATAAGCCGAATCAATCTTTCAACCAAGGGAGCTAAAAATCGAGTGGCATAGCGAAGGTAAGAGGTCATTGGGACATAATATCATTCTTTATTGCCCCGAACTGTCATTAGTGGTTTAGTAATTGTTATTAGTATTTGTCGCCTGGGGCATTGCATTATTTCTTCGCAATTCCACGACATTTTCTCCTTGTCCCCACTCGGTCACTAAACAACCGAAGAAGCCGCAGCGGAGCGGAACAGGTAATGAAACAATTAATTAAAATAATTTTCTGCTCTCATCAGTGCTTAACTTCCTTTAGAAATTACTTTCGTCGCATAATTCACATTTCAAATTATTGGTGTAAAGTACAATATTGACTCCGGAGAGCATCTTTTTGAATTTTAACTTTTGAATTGAATGGACGGACCAGGTGGTCGACGAAAGTGTTAAATGAAAATTAGGAAGAGGAATTATTTTTACTTTCTTTATAAAAAAAAAACAACAAATAAAATCAGAACGAATGTGAAGCATTCTATTTTTCAACAAATTAGATGTCAAGATTTTTTCTGCATCTTTACACTTTAGACCTCTTTGGAAAAAAAAAAAACCAATTTCAGATTTATACCTGTCTGTAATCGCGATTGCTGGAACTTGAAACGAACAAGACAGATTAAATTTAGTACAGGGTCTGAAGAAGAAAATTAAGAATTTCTATCTAGTTTTGAATAAAGTCCGCCAACCGGAAATCTATCCATCCATCTTTAGGCATGTAAAGAGGAGAACTTAAAAATGTAACTTCCTAAGTAGATCACATTTTTAAGAATAAGATTAAGATAACTGCGAAATGGTTGGATTGATCACTTGTATCAAATCCGTGAGCGGACCAACTGCCTATTCTTGGGTATGGTATATACCCGCCGATTGTCCATTCGCTTGTATGGTACGTATTGATTGTTTATTCACGTGCACGGTGAGAATAGATTGCCTATTTGATTGTATGATGAAATCGATTGTGTGATACGGATTGATTGTCAATTCTTATGTAATGACAATGGGCGGATTCTTTATTTGATTATCTGTGTATGATGAGCAAGTGACCAAAATACTCAAGAATGTAACAATCCAAAAACTGAAATTCGGTACGCTGCTTTGGCCGATTGCAGGCGTGCATCAAATTTCGCACCTGATTGGCCAAAGGAAATAGATCTAAAATACATATTTATCTCGCACCACTATGCTATCAAGTTAAACATAAGAGAGAAAAGTTTTAAAATGAAATATCCTCTCTGGATCCAAATGAAATTAAATTCGGGCATTTTAAATTTAATATGACTCGTTTCATTAAAAATAAAAAAGTGTCTACGGGAATTATTATAATTGAAATCGGGGCAAAGCTTGGACATTTTATCATTCAGGACGAGAATAGAGACTGAACCTTTCATTCAAAACATCCGGTCACTCTCAAAAACGAGAATTTACATCCCGACACAGACACCCTCCAGTTCGGCCAGAAATAATAACCAGTCATTACTTTTAACGATGCATCCAATCGCTAACAAGCAAAAGCAAAATGCAGTGGAAATAAACTCGTTGACAAATGCGTTGGCGGAATTCCTTTCGGAGAAAAAGGGAAATTATCTCCTTTTCGTGGTCAAATGCGTGGGGTTGAGTTAAAGACGCTCAGATAAGCGCCTGACACATAAAAGTGTTTTGCAAGATTGATGCGGCCGCAGTTTTATTGAGTTTTCACTTTTCTTTCTTCCTACCAGTTGCGCCGCACTGACCCACTGCATTGTTTCCGCTGCGGAGCGCCCATTCCAAGCATAAACAAATATGCAAGGGGGAAAAAATTGAGGGGGTTTTATTGTCGTAAGGTTTTTATTTATTGATTGAACTGAAACCTTTTTTTTTTCCTGTTAGGATTTAAAAACTATTTCAAAAGACGCTATCAATAAAACATACGCTTAGAAAAAATACAATAACCATTAATTATTGTTGAAAAACTATATGCATTATAGTTAAAAATTAATATTAATTAAAATTCAAAAACAACATGAATTATAATTCAAAAATAATATTAATTATAAGTTTTACAATAATACATCAATTAATTATATATTAGTTATTTATAACAAAATAATAATTCAATATTATAATCGATAATAACCCTTAATAAAGATTTAAAAAATATTAAATATTAAAGAAATCTAATTTAAATACGTATGTAAAGCAGTATCATTTAAATACCTCAGACAGAGACAAAATTATTAGTTTTCAAGAATATACAGAAGATTATGTTTTCACTGTTTATGTGTTTCTAAACTTGAATTCTAAACTAACCCCTAATTAATTTCCAGAGTCATCTTCTTTTAGCCCACAGTAATTCAATTCTAAAATATTCTCTTATTTCCACTTGTTGTAGTTGATTAATTCAACAGAAGCTTTGAAAAGCTGAAGGCCGACAGGTTCTCACACTCCGAGTGAAGAGATAAAATACTATCCATCGAAGCACATTCCTTTAAAAGATCCCTATGATTCTCTTTCTCGTGATTGACATGCGATAGAAATCCCCATTAAAATCTCACAGCATATAACGACGGGTATAAAAGTTTCATCAGCTCTTCCTCGTTTCGTGTTGAGTCCTTTTCTTTCGTGCTCGTCGCTTCCATGAACAAAACCAAAGTAGAACCGAAATGAAAGTACATCAATAACGAAAGAAGGGATAAACTAAAGTAGAATCCTATAAGTAAAAGAAATCGGGCTTGATGACTTTCTCAAGGGTCACCATCAGGCAGGGATTCAAAAAAAGGGATTTTCTATTTCTGCCTTTTTAGACAATAGTGAAACCCGCTAGCAAAAAAAAAAAAATCCCTTTTTTTTGGAATCCCTGCCTGATGGTGACCCTAGAGAAAGTCATCAAGCCCGATTTCTTTTACTTATAGGATTCTACTTTAGTTTATCCCTTCTTTCGTTTTTGCTCTGGGCTGGGATGGCCTGGTTGGTAGAGCGTTGGACTCTTACTTATGATATGGGTTCGCCAGCCAAAAGATTTCCCGAGTGTGTGGCGACTGATGCTCGTTAAATCTGTTCGTGGTCGCAAAGTCCTCCATATCGAGAGTAGTATCACTGGGTGTACTGGGTCAGAGGTGATCGTTCAATGTTCCAGGTATAAATTACGATCTGAGATGTATGAATGACTTTGCATGAATGTAGTCCGCCCCCTAAAAAGGGTTGTGACGTGTGTGTAGCTAAGTCTTACTCTTGGCCCTAGATGGCGCTACTTGTAAAACAAAAAGACGCATTTCTTAGGCTTAAAATCTGCTGATCGTATCAGCGGAAGCTTGTCCACGGCAAGGGCCATTGATCACAACAACACGTTTTTGCTCACTTTCATTTCTGCTTTGGTTTTTTTCGGTTCTGTTTTGGTTGCATTTGTCTATAGGCCGGCTTCCTTTTAATTATAAGTTTCTACTTTGGTTTACCCCTTGTGACGACTTCAGATAAGCGATGGATAGGAATATAATGAACTGAGTTCCCACAGTAAAAAAACCCATTTGTAGCGGGTGAAGTTACTGATAGCGGAGAAATTTGTAAAATGCAAGGAATGCAGACATCTGGTATTCAGGATGAAGTACAGCGGTCAAGCTAAATACAGATGTGTCTGGGTGATTTGCGCGGTCTTCAATGAAATGGGCATGTGTTTGGTACAAACATCGAGGAAGGAACCATATGTGTCCCAGTCAATAGATAAGAGACACCCGCCTTTCAAACCGACAGAATGGTGACCGACGGCAGATGACGTTTCTATTCTCTGGAGAAGACTACTCCAGCAAAGAAGGAGATCACCCATCTCTAAGCTAATAGATGCTTTCTCCTCTCATCTGATTGGGTAGATAAGATAGGTCAGATGATCCAATGAAAGTTGGGAACTATCCTGATTGGTCATTTGTCACCGAAGACCGGCCTATAAGACCCAAATAAAAGGGGGACGAAAGAGATGGACATGAGAGAAAGAAAGCCGACTGACGAAGCGAGAGCTAGTGATCGAAGCTGGAATTCAGCTTGAAATTCTGTGTAAAATTCTCAGGAGAGAGTTTGGGGTGAACATAGGCAGCCGCGCCCTGTAGGCTGAGTCCACATGAAGTTCATCGGAAACATTCAGACCACCGAGCGTCCCGTCTGAAGTGTGAAAACTCATCCGAGCTTTGGGAGGCATCCAATTAGTTGAACAGCTTGTCTTCTGAGTTGCTCTTACCGCCAGTTCGCCACCTTACGTTTCCGGAAATCCCAGCAGGTTAATCAACGAAAGGATAATTCCGAACCTCTGACTGAATCTTGCGGGAGTTTCAAGAATTCTATCAGATCTCTTCACCTTCAAGAGAGATTCTTACCTTATCTGAAACACAGCACCTTCCCCTTGTGGAACTCTGAACTGAATTATCTATGTGTTTGTAAAATAATTAATCAAGAAGGTGTACCTGTGCGAAATATATATGTATTATAGCTGGAAATTAATAGATTTTTATTTCTCAAAGATCTGAATTTGTTTTCGGCGCAACTCACCAGTAGCCCGACCAACGACGCTATATATATATATATATATATATATATATATATATATACTTTTGAAAAGCAGCTTAAATTTAATAAATTACAAGATCAGTAACTCTATACAAATGGAAACCTAAAGTGTGCAAATATGAAAATTGGTTTAGGTAAAATTTAAACGAAATATAAAATATGCTTTAACAATACTTTAAAATCAATTAATAACTCTTTCGGTCAGTTTAAAGCGCACGATTAGATAAATACTTATTATAATCGCATGATTTATAAAATAATACTCCAATGACGAGTTGTTATCACTATTAGAAATTTAAATGCTCTTTTAAGGATGGATCTCAGAACTGAAATTATTCAAATATCAACTTAATGTTTTTTCTCCCTTTTTGAATGATTTAAAGTACAGTAAAAAAGTAACATGTTATATGTAAATACCAAAATCAGACAAATTTTAAAATTCGTCAGGTTACATTGAGGCTATAAAAATCATTATTGATGCATTAATAAACGTTTTCAGAGAAATGTATAAATGAGTAGCATTGATAAAACAACAATGTTTATATTTTATTCAATATAGAATTTACTTTATTTTACAAGATGCCATTAGAATATTCATTACGTTTTGATAATTTTATTTTTATTTCAAGAAAAAAATATTTGAACAAAACTCTTTGAAAAGAATAATAGGGTAATTTTTCATTTTTTTAAAAAAATCGTGCTATTAATTTCTTCGGATTAACGATTACAGCTTTCAAATGAACCAATATGTGTTAGTCCGAAGAAAATCCGATATCATCTGTCAAAAATCCCGATCATTGCAACTACAATCTGAAAGTGGCAACATGAGAAGGCAAATTACTTATTCGATCACCCCCATCAATGCAAGAGAAGAGGCATTTCGCAACGCCAATCATGAAAACCAAATGGAAACCTACCGGAAACACCGGTACCAGAACGAGTTTTTTCGAAGTACATGTCGGCAGCTGCACGGCGTTGCGAAGACGTTCGACAAAATATAGCGGGCGCGTCAGGCGGAGATGGGGTGCCACGGGTTGGGGAATAGTAAATGGGAGACAAATCAAGGTTCGATGGCAATGTTTCTGGTTTGCATTGTGTCTGGGAAATACACAACAGAGGCGTAAAAGCAATAAATTTGGCTGAATGAGTGCTGTCAGAGATGGTTTCTCAACTTTGCTGAGAAAAGGACGGTCAGAATTGAGGCATTCAAGAATTCTGACAAGCGATAAAAGGAAGAAATATTTGCTAAAATATAAGAAAGAACACTTGATCGACAAAATCGAAACAATAATAAACGCAATCTTTATATTAATAAATAATTAAAATTAGGTAGAAAAATAAAAATTTAATCATCTATTCTCCCCATTAATCAAATCGGTGTATTTTTTCAATATTTAGAGATTTTATATTGATTCGAAGCAAATTTGTCAACTAATCCATCACGTAAAAAAATATTCATACTCTTGCAGGTTAACTCCATTTTTTAAGGATTTATACTGCATAGAAAAAACTTTGAACAATGATAAAAATAAAAATAAATCCCGTTAAAAATGTCGCCAAAAGCCAGAAAATAAAATATTTCATGATCATAAGCAACTTTCATTTTTCCCCCGACAGCTTTTGTTATCATAAGAACTGAAGCAGATTAACAAATTTTTATATCAAAATAAAAATAAAAAGTTCTATAGATAAAATAGATATTAATGTAGCCGAACGATTATGTAATTCAGAAAATACTTAAGTTTAAACAGTTTAAAAAGTCAAATTTAAAAATATAAATGAGCGTATTTGATATTTCATGTGGATTATGAATAAAAGGAATGAAATGGGATGATCCTTCTTAAAATTCACATCGCAATGCTAAATATTTTCAGCATAGAAATTTTTTTAGAACTTTTTTTTTTCATTTTCTTCTCTTTTTCCTATTCTATATTTATGAGAAACATTTATATCATAAAGACACTTTAGAAATAATAATAATAATAATAAAAACATCTGAAATTTTATGAAGCATATAATGTTTCTTAAAACATTACAGACAACAGAATTTTTTTTTTTTTTTTTTTGCAAAGTTAGAATTATTTTCTTTATTAAATTTCAAGATAAGAAGAATTTCGGAATAGTTTATTTATCTCATCTGCAATTTAATTTCCGAATTTTAATTCGTTATGTTGTTATATATATATATAAGTTTGACCATTTCAAAACTCCCATTAAAAAAGTCATTTCGAATCATTGAAAGTGCATTTCAAAACAACAAAGAGGAACGCATTTTCTGCAATTTCCGAAAACCAAGACAAATCCCAAACACTCGATCGTAACGGGAAGCAGTTCTAACGGAAAACGTGGGCTCGATTTAGCTCGACTGTCGACACTCGAGAAATAAACAAAACAGACGGTGAGAGGAGCGTGATTCGCAAACTCACACCCACAAGCTACTCGGTCTGGAGGGGAGGAGGGCGGAACGCTCTCCATACATGGACAGACAGAGAAAGTGACTTGCCATGACGTCATCCACGCTACGTCACAGAAGACCGGTTGATTCCACGCGCAGGGAAAATCGTAGGGAAAATATTTGATTATTCGATGCACAGCGGCGTTGACGGGAAACGAAACAAAATGAAGTGAGAATGCGATCAGTGAAAGAGAGCTTTGTTTTCGCTTTTTAATAGAAAGCAATAAAACACTCGTTTCGACTTCCTTCTCAAAATTAGTCCGCAGGTGAAGCAAAATTTACAGCTGCGTGAGATCTTGTAATCATGTAATATTTCATCTACATTAAATATGCTTTTAACACCTTTTCTGCCGCCAAGTACATTCATTTAAAGATTTTTTTTTACCAGTTGGAGATTTATAATTCAGAAAAAAAAAGAAGCTCAGATTCACATAAATTATTTACTCCGTTATTTGCAAATTCATGTTACTAGTATGTAAGATTTTTTTTCTCCTTCACAGAAATGACAATGAAAATTTATGAGAATTCCAATCTTTTACTTTAATTATAAATAAATAAATAAAAACACAGATATTCTATTCTTCATGGAAAGAAAGAACAGATAATTATTTTTAAAGTCTTTATAAGAATGGATTAATTGTAAAACATCATGGAAAAACATTCTTAATAAGTAGAAACTCCATAAGTTAATGAGAATATTAAACAGGCATCCTTTGTAAAATCTGTAGAATATATTATAACGAAGAAAAAAATATATTATAACGAAAAAATATATTATAACGAAAGAAAGCAATATATATTTTTTAAATTTAAAAATAAAAATGCATTTTGTAATTTACTTCCAATACATATTTCTTTTGTGACTTTTAACTTTTAGTGTTAGCATTTTAAGATAATTTTGAAGAAATATGAATAGAATAATTCTATATTTGCAACCCTTAATTAATTTTATGTTTAATTCAGTTTGTTTATAAAATCATGAAGATATATTGATAATTTTTTTCATTCATCCAATTTTTTAATATAGAAATTATTTCGATAAATAAGATAGATGTCTATGACTGTTACTGTACAGAAAAAAATTGAATAAAGTAAACATGAACCTTTCTTAGATAATATTCCATTATTAAGACGAGGAATTATCATTATAGCTGAAAATCCACATTTGTTATATGCAACGAGGTTTACAAACATGTTCACATAAATAATATTTTTATGGCCTTTTTATTGCATTCTTCAAAAATATAATGTAAAGTCATAGAAAAGAAAACAGAAGGAACCACAAATTATGTATTGTGGAATCATAAAATAAGAAGAAAACTTGAAACAAAAAAGGAAAATTTTTATTCCTACATTTCATAATCTTGATGAGCTACTGATTCTTAGTTTCATTTTATCTGTTTGTCTGTGAAAAGCATAATAATATTTATTTTTCCTCGTGACTTTCAGACTGTTTTCTGTATCAGACGGTTATATATATCAAGATTGTATGAGCACGAGGAAAATTTATAAGCATTCGGAAGGGCACAGATATCAAACAAAGAATTTCTAATTCAAGTTTATTCGTCTCAGATTTCTTCTTTTGTCTTAGTGTTTTAAATCTCGTGAAAAGAATAAATTGCGAATTAATTTTCGTTTTCACTGTTCATTAATTATGATGAGTACCTTAATAGGCATACGCGAGCATTCTTTTTTTTATTTCAGTCTTTAGTTTCTTATAAAGAGTTACATTGATTAAAAAAAATGTCAATGTAATGCTAAGAAATGCATGGAGTATCTAAGACTTAAAATTGTTACTACGAAACATTTCTTTTTTTCTACACAGAAAAATAGAAGAAAATGGGCTTCTCAGCTATACAAAGATGTGGTATATATATTTTAAATTGTAAACCAAGGATTGGTTTTAATAATCACTTATATACATGAGGATCAAAATTTTCATTTCAGGCACAAAAACAATGAAGATGAAACTCGCATTACTTAATTGAATCTATTGAGTTCTAAATCAGTTCTTCAATGAATTTGAACTAATGAAAAGTTTAAGGCATGTTTCAGTATAATTATGTATAAAATAAAAATATTAGTCTCCATATTCTCCACGAAAATAAATTACCGATTGCATAGAATTTGAAACATTTTAACAACTTAGATAATAATTGTGGAAATACGTAACACGTGGTGCTTCTTCTTCTTCTTTCAACTTCAGCACACACTAAAAGTAAGCTACTAGTATAAAAAGAGCAAAATCGTGAAAAAAAAAGGTTAATAATTCTAATTTGTAAAGTCATGCATTTCGAACGAGTAAATCGAGAACATGCTGGCATTTTCCGGTTTGCTTAAAACGCCTATGGCAACTACGAAAATACGCTCGACAGTATCTTCCGCATTATCAACAAGGGCAATGTAAAATGTGCATCAAAGCTTTCAGGTCTCCTCCAGAGAAAATAACTAAGTCAAAATAGACCCGAGCAGCATGCAGGCCAACTTATGGACACTAACAAGAGTCAAAATATCATGTGCTAGAATTGTTGCGGTCTCGAATAAAAAGAACGGGGCGTTCATTTTACTTAAAACGTATTTCACAGTAACGTGACGACAAAACCTAGTGTTTAGAACAGAGTGTTTCAGAAAGTTCCAAACAAAATCATTGCTAACATCGTTCGTATGGACCCCTTATGTCTTAAGATAAAACCTTTTAAGATGTTACTGACGATGTTGGTCCAAACTTTTACTGTGAGCCTTTGCACAGCGCAGAAATTTCCATATTTTCTGCCAAGTTCCAAAGACTTAACTTTTTCTAAAAGAAGAATCGCAGGAGAGTAAATGAATTATTCCATCTGTGTGAAAGTTTCCGCGCTTTTTTTATCTACATGATATTAATTCTTATCACATTATACCTTTCCTGTAGAAAAATATTATATTTGTTACTTTCTTGATTCTGAACGTAACTGTATTCATTCGATGCCTTGGAATTAAACTTATCAGTTCGGGCGATTGTGTTTCAAACAATTACATTTAAAATATTGTTATTTCAATGAAAGCTAGAGATCACTGTATGACAATAAAATCTTAGAAACGTCGTGATAATCTGATAGAATCTAATGAAAGTCTTAAAAATATGAATTGCAAGAATTTCTCTAGAATTTTTGGTTTTAAAAAGTTTTATTATTCATAGTTTCGTTTCTCTCTTAAAGTTCTTAATAAAACTCCGACATTACTTTCAAATTCGTATAGCATGCGTAGATGTACTTTGTCGAAAAATGTCATATTTCCACTATAACACAGAAATGTGCCATTAAAGAATTAAAGACTGTTAATACAGTTTTTTTAAAAAATATATTGATTTATTCATTGAATCCAATTCATTTTTAATTCTTTAAATAAAGTTTTAGCAGTTCAATACGAAAATTGAAATCGACAGGCAGTAGCTCAATCGGTAAGATGCGAGGATTTCGGCATTTTTCACGTGAAGGTGAAGAATGCGAGTTCCACTCTTGCAAAAACCAATCATTTTTTGATAATTTATTTACATTAATTGTAATTATTTAATAAAAAGTAACTAAAATAAAAATTTTCTTCGCTGACCTAATTAGGAATTGACTTTAAAAAAATTATTTTTAAATGACTCGTTTAAAATGTTTAAACATTTTAAACTAAAAAAGAAACCCAACACAAAATTTAAATCCCGTATTTAATTGAAAATAATTCAATACGAAATGGAATTCCGTAAAATGATTTAATATTTTGATTTTCCTGGCAAACGCTCAAGATCCAGTTCATATTCAGTTACAAACCGTTAAGAACAGCAGGAAAAGATGTCGGTTCTTTTAATAATGGGCGACGAAAACAACCCTCTCTCGCAGCACGAAGTCGCGTGGTGTCTCACTGCAGACTGCATCTGCTCCAGTTGACAGGATTTACACGCCCCGAGTTCCTTTTCTAACAAGGACGGCGACTCATTAACCCTCGAATGCCGGGAGTGCATCTGAATAAAAGATTTCACGTTCTCACGGGAAAAGACTTCTAAAACTGTCGAAAGCAAATAAGATTGCGAATACAGAGGCTGAAAGTATTTACTGCTACAGACTGGAAATAAAAACTTACTTAAATACAATATGTGGAAATATATACTTATTTGGAAGCATTTATCATTTACTTATAAGTACGTATTGAAAGCACTAATTTGAAAATCCATCTATTTCTAAAGCATTAAGTTAAATTTGTTTAAACAATGAATGGTAAATAATAATTATTGTTATCAGGGAGCTGTATTAAACATAGATAGTTGGAATATAGTCCTGCTTTAAGTGAGTAATTCTTCGGAACTTCAGAAGCTTAAAATATATTATTTCACGGACCAAGAAAAGGTAAAATAAATGTCAAGATATTTCCAAGCCAAAGTAATTTCGTGTCGATGAATATGACTTTTACTCTCTCGTACATGAAGTACAGTGATCATTTAAAAAATATTAAATTATAACGTTCTTCGGTCCTCCCCAAGTCTCAAAAAGGTATTTTTAATATGTCTCTCTGTGAGTACGATAGCTCAGAAATGCTCTGGTCTAGATGAATAAAATTTGGTTTTTGATCTTTACACCAAATTAATACTTTCTTTGTCAAACTTACCAGCGAAATTAATTTAGAATAACTCTGAAAGAATGAGCGAATATAATATAGGTCGGTAGCAATGAAATGAAGACAGTGTCTTGGATAAAATTTAGTGCAACGGTCTAACACTTAAAATGTAAATGTGTATCATATTTGGAATCAAATTCGTCTCGAGATTGACCGTCTATGGGTCCACATTTCCACAAGCACGCAAGCGCGATAATTCAAAAACATAATGACTAAGTGTATTAAGTTTGGTTTGTGATTCAGCGACTACAATTGCAGATCTGTGTCAAATGCCGACTTCAATCGGCCGAAAAAATACAAAACCTATGTATATACCCGAATTAGCGTGCTCGGAAAATCGCCACATTCCATGGATTAATCGCTAAAAATTAACCAAAGACTGCAGGCCATTATAATCTTATTTAACCACTGCACGCGAATGATAAGACACAAATACATTTCTTAGCTCACTGATGGCTCGGCGAAGCTTGCCCATGGCAAAAACCGCACATAACAACAACATTTCTTAGAGAATGTACGATAATTTTTCGAAGAAGTCACTCCTGATTATTTAGACATTAAAAAGTAATGGAATTCATTGCAAAGGTACAAATGATGCTATTTTTACACCATTGCTGATCTACAGTTAGTCAGCATTAATATCAATTCCAAAGTTTTTTTTTTCTTTTTAGATAATCAAAGATGTATTGACGGCACAATTTGTAGAAAATAAAATGTTCATATATAAAAAATAGCTTAATGAAAAATCTCAAAAAACGTCAAATTTTTTAAAATGTTTCTTTCAGTAACATCAGCACTGACAGCACAGCACTCTTTGACATCAGCACTGACAGCACTGAAGAACATTCAATGCCTATCGATATTTAGAACGGAAAGAAAATTCATCGACTTAATATTACTCAACATTAAATATATTTTCTTTAAAGAAATTTACAGTATTTATTTTAAGTTGAAATCAAAATTAAAACACAATTATCTTTCTATTATAAAAGCAGAATATACTGGCATAAATAGAGAAGAAACTGTTGAATATTATGAAACAGTAACTATTTCAAGTAAATGCAGTCTTTTACCTGAAACAGGTGTTGCAAATAATCTCATAACGACGACAAACCATCGAATTACTTTCTGCAATGAAATGATTTGTTAATACTGCACTGATGAAAAAGGGGAGGAAGAGGAGCAGAATAAAACTGAAATCCCATTACACAATCCTGCATGAATAAGCAAAAATTTTAGCAACTACATACTACTGAAAGACATTTTTTATTTATATAATTGATTTACGCAGACTGTTTTAATTAATTTTCTTCTATTGCTTGCAGACTGCATTTAATTTATTTGTTAAATGAACGTCTTACTTAAAATCACGCAAGAGTACTCAAAGGGAGAGGGAACAAAATAATTTTGAACGTCAACTGTTTTTAAATGAATCGTCATTAAAATCGAGAGTCTAAAACTATATTCTTATAATGAAGTACTTTCAAATGGGTCTGGTAGTCTCTTGCAAATAATAAAAATATTTACAAATCTGTTTCACGTGAGAAGGAGATTAAATTAAATCATATAGATTTCAAAGAATGCCGGTAATTTAAAGTTAAGTTTGTTTTATTATTTACAACAGTTAAAGATGCACTTAGAGTTCTCGTAAATGAAAATATGTTAAAATACACATTAAAAAGGCCAACAATTTTAATCCCCCCACTGAAGGGAAGCAAGGAATAACTAACTCCATTCCTAGCTTTCACATGCGCGGTAAGGAAAACAGTTATTGCTCAGGCTTGGAAGTTTTTTGTTTGCTTGGAATAGACACGGCAAAAAAGGTTTTCTAGGTAGCAACCGTCGGTTTATTTCGAGTATTTCCCAATCAAAACAAACCTTAAAACGGTTTCTAAAAAGAAAAGAAGCAGAGATAAAGAACCTTAGATAAATTTTCGTCTATTCCTTCGAGTAAAATTTTGAAAGAAGCAGACAAGACTGAAGACAATCAACGGAAAGTTTCGAAATTGCAGCTATAAGCGTCGAATGAATAACGCAAGGATATTTTATTCCTGCTGCTCTTTAGAGGAAAAGATGACAACGGTGAACGGAACACGACTGCGAATATTCAAGGTGTATTTGAAACGAGTTTTTGGTTAAAATTCTCGACTTCTTTTTTTTTTTTAATTCTTAGATGAATCATGCGAAAAAGTTGAATAAAGGTTCAAAAGCTTTTGTGTTGAGATTACAGTTAAGTTCAAATAAGAAGGAAAATACCATCTTGATACTTAAAAGCAAATTGATTTTTTTAATGGAAAAAAATGCTTTTCATTCACTTTCACGTGACATGCGCTAAATGTGCCGCGTCAGTTTAATTTTGAAGAAGTAAGGACCTGCTATTCACAACAGACCCTTAGAAAACATTCGGCTAGATAATAGAAGACGTGTACTGTTAGGTTTCTCATGGGAGTCTAATGTCAAGTGACTTCGTTAAACTAACTTCACGAGGTCAAATATCCTTAAGACGGAAAAAAAAAGAAAAAAGAAGAAGGAAAGCTGTTTACTAGCATAAATTAGGGGCAACTTAAAGGTAGACGACTGACTTTGGCTTTTCTCAGAAGATATGCCAATTTGGCGGATTTAGTAGGCTCGAATTTATAGTATGGATGGAAAAACTCAGAACACCATACTGCCAGTCTACACCAGGGGAACTCTGGTGCTTAGGAAGAGAAAGAAAAGAACGTAGCTTTATTTTTATGTTTGTTTAGATGGCATGCTTTGCCGAACTACTTGTAAAAATTCAGCTTCATTTAAGCAAAACTAATGGAAGTAATTCAAAATGGCGAGGTATTCGAAAGTTATTATTATTCTCATTTCTCTTCACAAATCTTGATAATTAAATGAAAATCAGCCGTTTATTAGGATCGACGCACTAGTGATTAACATTGAATCCGCTCCTATCAACATTAAAAACGACGAGAAAAAAGAAAAGACAATTGAAAAGACAAAAAGGAACTCAACTTTAATTTTAATGGTTATTAAAAAATATAAAATATTTTTTAAGGATTTATTTTTAAAATAATTGTAATTAAACGAGAAATATCTCGTATAATTCAATTATTCCCCAAAAATAAATAATTCTTTTCTTCTTAAGCCACAAAGACAAAAACTACACTTTCTGCAATGTGTCTATGGCTTATTCTGATATCCTCATCTAAAACATCATTAAAAAATAATCAAAATCTACTTTTTTCACAACATCGTCAAAAAAAAGGTTATATTTCCCCATAAAAGATTATAATTATTTTAACAAAAAAAGGTTACATTTCTCCATAAAAGATTATAGTTTTTCAAGAAAGGTTAAAGTTTTTGTTAAAAAATATTATGGTTTCTGGAGTTGAGAAATACCAATAAAATAAAACAAAATGCATTTGTACCGTTTAAAATAAATTCTCAGCTGATAAATAAAATAATAACAATACTAACAAACATTAACAAATCTCCCAGCAAATAAAATATGAAAGACAATAAATTTGCGAAAAATATTTTCTAGATATAAGACATAATATTAATTTCTCCCCTTTCCATTTAGATATATATATAAACTGAAGTTTCATTTAATGACACTTTTTCATAATATGCTTTTAAATAATTTTATTGTTAGTCATATAACAGTTGCTTAAAAAATAAATAATTCCAAATTCTCAAAATATTTCCAACCGATTATGTGTTCATTATAATAATAAAATGATATAAAGTGAATCACTAAAATTGTTAAGTCACATAAAATTTATTTTTAATTAGAAAATAAATTTTATTTACTTTCATAATGTCTTTAATAGATGCAAAAAATTGTTCTCTACTACCAGAACAGATTAAAACGGTTAAAAAAATTATTGAATTCCTTTCTCCAGCATATTCCCATAAATGTGCAAGCATAACCGAATTCCCAATAAAATAATAAAACATTTCTGACAAGTTATGGCGATTTCAAAATAGACTTCAATCTCTATTACCAAACATGTTGAGAGGAAGATCTTTATTGCTGTTAATCTCTTGCGAAAACTATACTTTATTATTAAAAATATCTGAAGTGATCAAATAAAATTGAAAAAAAAGGGGAAACGGGAGAAGTCTTACTCTTTTATAATGTTTATCCCTTATGCGTCCAATGTTTACATCGCTCACTGAAAGAGGCTTTCGTCGATACTTTTTTATCTCTCTGATGAAATATGAGAGTTACGCAATTAATCGGTGCCTACACTGAACAGCAAAGAAAAAAAATCAACAAAAAACTTTTTTTTTCCGGTTTCTTGAACCGGAAAATTCCCCATCCGCCCATTAATCACATTTTGAAAATGAAATTTTTAATGAACGGGATATCATCAACGCGCGACGCTATCAAATGGCTGCTGTTTCTCGTCCGAACAATCCTGATCATACCTCTATAATAATCGGTGCGCCGTGCCTCCCACATGGCTGTCAAATGCGCCGACGAATACCAACACACGACAGCGCGTGTTTCAATACTTTTCCCTACAGGGAAAACACTGAGGGGAAAAAAGTTGGCTCGAATATGTCTGCAGACGGATTCCCGTGAGTTGAATGAGGCAACAATGACTTACTTGTAGGAGGGCTATTACAATCCTCGTGTTGCCGGACTGTACCGCTATGGTGCTAATGGTGGTGGTCGCGGGTGTGCCGGACCCGGGCACCAAATCGCCCAGCCCATCACGGCAGACGATTTCGGGGCTCGAGGAGTAAGCCGCCATGCCCCACGCGAGCAGGCAAACGACTGCTGGGAGTAGATTTAAAGCAGGTCAGCTGGGGGAAAGGAGCGCCGCTCGCGGGAAGGTGGTGCGGAGGAAGAGGAGGAAAAAAGAAAATCGTCTGCTGCGCTGCACCTCCTCAGGATGCCTCTTCTCCTCACGGAATGCCTGGATGTTCTCCCCCTTTTCCCCGTCGCCCACAAAAATAGGAGCTATTCATAGGCGAGGGGTGTTATAGGGCTCCCGAGATAAAAAGGGATTTATTAGAAGAGTAGAGAGGGAGGAAGGGTGTCTGACCTTCAAGAAAGCAATACATTCCACGACTGTTCTTTAAGAATGATGAGCCGGGGGTAGTTATGGAGCATAGCTTTGAAATGCGTCACCGATGGTGATAATAATAATAAAGCGACAGAAAAGAGGTGTTTCATGATTTCACGATGGTGCACAAAGTAGTTCATTTGTTGTTCTCATATAATGCAATTAAAGGAAGAAAAAAATTTCATTCATTGATTGCTGTTACTTACGGCACTTGACATGGACAAACTCGCAAGCGCAATCAGCGAATTTAAGCCGAGGTTGCGTCTCTTGTTTTAATTAGCGCCAACGAGGGTCAAGAGTAAGTCTTAGCTACTCACTCATCACATACAATTGCACAGCCCCTTTTTACAGGGAAACACATACACACATCTCACAGATAGAAGAAAGAAAGAACAACCATGCCCGAATCGGGACTCGACCCAGAACACTCATATCACGAAAAAAACAAAAAGCATTTTTAGAGAAAAGAAATTTTAAGTGTAAATGGCTTATAATTTACAAAAAAAAAAATTAATTAGCGCATTTCCTACCCTTCTTTCTCTAATGCAAAACTCTTTCATAAATTCCTTTTCAATCACAGCTGATTTTTATTCCGTTATTCTAATAAATAAAAAAGAAAATACTAATCAAAAGTTCTGTTGATACAAAATTAGTTTTTATAAGTATGTGTAAATTAGTTCATTAGCTTTCATTTCATCATATTTGTTTCCTGATATGGTGGAATGTAACAAAATATTTTTTTGTAAAACTTTCAATAAATTCAAAATTGTAGCCGCCTTTTCTTATGAAATTCCAGTCATTAAAAACTCTGACTTGAAATAAAACCTATGGCTGGCGATATTTAAGTATTAATATACTGTTACGACAAAACTATTTTGCTAAGAAGTCGTAACAAAGAGTTTCTTAAACAAGTTATATATATATATATATATATATATATATATATATATATATATATATTGTCAACTTCTACTTAGGTTAACAAACAAAATTTTATTTTATTTACTTTTTATTAAATAATTACAATTAATCTAAATAATTTATCAAAAAAATACGAATGAATTGAATTCGCATTCTTCACCTTCTCCTGAAAAATACCGAAATCCTCGCATTTTACCGATGGAACTACTGCTTGTCGATTTCAAATTCCATTAAAAACTGCTAAAATATTTAAAGTATTAAAAAGGAATAAAATTTAATGACTGAATAAAAGGAATATAATAAAGGACTGAATAAAGGAATATAATAAAAGGAATAAAATTTAATGGCTGAATATGGCGCGAACGGCAGGAATAGCATTTTCAAACATAAGGTTTCAATGAACGCTGCAGCAATTTAACGGAAACATTGAAAAAAATCAATAAATGCAGTAACGTGGAATGCACTCAAAAAAATTTAATTGAAATAATGAAAGTAGGTAAAAGAAATAAGTACAGCAGGGGAAAAAATCAAGAGAAAGGAACAGGAAAGAACGAATTATATTAACACAAGAACAGAGTAAGAAAAAAGTACATCTGTTCTTACTACCTTTACTACTACAGACTGATGCTTTTCTTAAGTATAAATTGTAAAGAATAAATACAATTACTCGGTTTGACTAATTTTTCATATGAGCATGAAATTATTTAGGAAATTTTCTATACAAAAACAGCTGAACTTTTTTCAGTGATAAAAACATCTTTCTGCCAGGAAATCCATAAAAAGAAATTACAAAGAATTCCATTTGAATGTTAAGATAATGTTTAAATGAAAAACGGTTAAATAAAAGCAAACGATTCAAAAAGCTCGGGCAGATTCTTTATGATTTTTTTTTTAAATTTTCTGTTCTGATGAAATTCGTAAGCAGATAATTTTATACAGAAAAAAAATTGCTCCTTTAAGAGAATAAATAATTTTTATTAAAATAATCCTTTTATTAGATTAAATAATTATTTTTATTAATATAATCTTTTCATTAGAATAAATAATCACCTGTCAAATAAATAATCTCACCAATCAAAATTTCATTAATAAATAAAACAAAGCAACCATTTCAGGGTCAATTGAGACAACGCCATCAGTGAATTTTCCACATCAGTTGGGGTAATGCTATACAGAATAGAAATGTTTAATTTCCATTATTATGTTTTATTTTGATTCAAAAGTACCTTATAATGAATAAGAAAGATCGATTAATTAACAATGTTTGGTTTTAATTGAATCAACACTAAGAAAATAAATTGAATCGTTTGAAATAATTGGTCGGAAATATGCTAAGCCTAACCCCATTCGAGTGTGAAAAAAGAAACAAAGCAAATCGAAGTCTTTCTTATTTAGCGACGGCGAAGATTTTTGGTGGGAAAGTTAGTTTTTAATTAATAAAAAATTAACCGCTCAATCAACCGGATTAAATATCAGACTATGTTCTTCTGTAGACTCTAATCTATCTCTGTGCTAAATTTCATCCACTTTCGTTCAGCTGTTCTGGCGTGATGGATGGACATCATCCATCCAAACTTTCACCTTTATATTATTATTATTATTAGTAGTAGTATATATATATATATATATATATATATATATATATATATATAT
>JAOUZG010020842.1:4094931-4106501 GCA_026289955.1 Argiope argentata
TATATATATATATATATATATATATATATATATATATATATATGACTAGCGGATCCGACAGACGTTGTCCGAAAATTTCAAACCTTCTTGAATAAGTTATAACAATCTGGTTCATTTTGATGAAAAATTGTATGAAAATCTTATTACAATACCTGACGTCATCACATGTACAGTTCCCACAATTAAATCTATTGATTGCATGTGAGTATGCGTATACTATGAGCTAAGTTCAATATTGAAACTTAAACTGAACTGAAATTTCACTGTTCCTATTCAACTTAAATTTGTTTTAATTAAAGGGTAAAAAAAGATGAAATTCGATCTATTGCTATTAAAAGGTATATTTTTTTAATGTACAAAAAATAAATTTATCGTATGCCATTTCATACACGATATTTTTGGTAAATCCTTGTGGGGTATAAGCAAACAAATTCGATGGTTTTCCAACCCTCGAACACGCAACATATAATTGGCCGTGTGAAAAGCAAGGAATTTCTATATCTAAGCCACAAATTGTCATCGTTTGATCTTGTGACTTATTAATAGCCATAGCAAATGCCAGGCGAGTTGGAAATTGCAAACGTTTGAATGGGATAGGTGAGTCTGAAGGAATCATTGGGATCCGTGGAAAAAGTACAACTTCATCTTGAAATTTGCCATTCAAAATAGTAGCCTCAAGAATATTTCTCATGATTTTTTTAATGATTAATCGCGTGCCATTACATAATTTTGGTGCATTCAAATTTCGAAGCAAAATGATAGGTGAGCCAATCTTCAATCTCAAGTTATGTTGTAAAGTTTTACAAATTAGCTCTGCATTCAAAAGATATAAATTAAAACATGTTTGTTTTAAAGCTTATTAATTGGGCTAATAATGTATTCATTATAAATGCATGTGATCATGAAATAGCAGGGTCGAAAGAAATCAACTAGAAAGCTTTGACAAAGATAATCCTAATACTCCCTTCTTATACTTTGATTGATGTCAAATGTTTGACAGTTAGAGGGAGTTTGTTTCAAATTTTTAAGAAAATGCGTGAATTTTCTACACCAGTTAGGTAACAAAAATTGGTTATGAATTTTTATTCCTTTATTTGTTTTATTTTAATTCAAAAGTACTTCAAAATGAATCCGAAAAAAATCGATTAATTAACAATGTTTAGTTTTAAATGCATCAAACACTAAAAAAAATAATAATTGTTTATAACATATCCTTTCAGGTTAAAAAAAATCGATGAAATTTGCAATATCTTTATTTTGATATTTCATGTATATTTAAACTGTAAGCTATCGTTTGGGAAAAAATTATTTTGATATATTAATTCGTTTGCTCAATATCAGCATTTTCTTATTGTTATTAGGATGCCACACCCACTTGTTGCCATTTGGACAGCTGCAGTAAAAACAGTTTCGCTTTTCTCCAAACACTGCTAGTGAGCATTATTTGTAATTCTGATTTTAAGGTATTTTTGCTTTGGTAGATGTTAAAAACTTCTACCTTTTCTTTCTTTTGTTGTTTGTTTTGGTTTGTTTATTCATTCGTCATGCATTTCATATTCGAATGGCTCGTTTCAGTTCCTTTGAAATTAGATACAAAAACCGTTCTATTCAGGGTTAAAATTGAAATTTACTTTTAATTACCTTTTTTTTCCAAATTTTGTTTTTAAAATTTTTTATCAGTTTCCTCTACCGAAAGCCTAAAGGACGTCCAAATAAAAGCAGACAAAGTCTGAAAATGTTAAGATCTGAAGGACAAAGAAATCCTCTGATTCATAACCAAGCAATTCTAATGACATTTTGGTAGCTTCTACCAACTGCAATAAACCTGAAATAGTGAATTCATCATCTTAAAATTGTATATAATAGTTACATTGTTCTGTGCAATCACTTTAGTATTCTTTTTTTGAAGAATATTCTTTGTCATGAATACCTGGAAAAATTTCTTCAAATCCTTAAAGCAATTTTTTTTCATCAAAAATGTGTCTATTATGTGCTAAATATGGTAAAGAATTTCGTTCTGTATTTACTGGTGAAAGGGAACACATTAAAAAAAACCTTTGAAGTGAACAACAAAGTTGTAGAGGCCTTTTTGTCTCCACGAAGAAAATATATCAAAATTTGATTGCTGCTTTTATTATAACTCAGAAAAATTTCATTATATAAAATAAATTGTATCCTATAAGCATGTATCATATTGTTATCATATAAAAACAATGAATATGAAAAAAAAATTCAAAAAAATCAGTACAAATTAGAAGAAAAACATGAGCTTAATAATTTATGAAACAGGTGAATTTTGATTTGCTTCAAATTTTTTATTATACTTGTTTCTGGCTGCATATATAGTTTAAAAATGTTATATGAATATAAATTAATCTTTGTGGCTAATGAAATGCTATTAAGAAAGTCTAATTTTTATTTGAACTTTTTTTTTTGATGAAAAAAAAAAGAGTTGGTTTGGTTTCAAAAATAGTATTTCCTTTATATTCTTTGAGAACTCTTACAAAAATATTTTAAATTTATAGATGTATATAATTCATAAAATAAACAGTTATTTTAATAAATAGGAATATTTAACAAATTTAATTTATTTCAATTATGTTTTTGGTCTGTAAATGTACATTTAAATGTATTTTTAGCTTTTCCTCAAAATGAAATTTTGTGATGCTCTTCAAAATTTCAAATACTCTATGCATTCTACTTTTAGTTACAACTCTGAAACTTTATGTATTTATATTTTTTTATTGAAGACCGCTCCCCTCAAGGCTCAGCTCCCGTATACGGCCTCCGCCAAATTGGCGATAAAGGGAAATCACATTTTGGAATTAATTCAAGCATGCAAAATATTATGAAAATTTCAAAGCGATATTTGTGCCTATTAATAAAGATTTACAAATTGGTCGTTGGGTCCGGATTTGAATGAATACTCTGCATGAATTAAACAATTTTGCTTTCATGAAGTTGATTTATAAAATTAATAATATAGGTACTGTGAAATAGAAAACTATATTTTGCGTTTACTTTTTTAGAAAATATATTTATTTATTTCATTTCAAAGAATCGTGTGCGGAAAATTACATTTTTCTAAATTTAATTTGCAGCAAAAATTTTAAAAGAATATAAACAGAATCTTGAAAACATGTTAAGCCGAACATTGTTAGCATGGGGAAAAAACCCGAAGCCGTATTCATTTGGCAATTACTTATTGCTACGACTTAAAATAACTTTAAAAAAAAGATGTACTTAAAACTATATAACTAACAGAAATATTGTTTAATTACAAAAGCAACATAACTAACCTTTTTACAGCGTGTATCCGAAGTAAAACAAAACAGCAAACCAATAGTTTTGTCTCCGTTTAAATAAAGTACTCAACAAAATGCGCATGCGTTAAACTTCGTCACCAGAAAATGCATTTTTTTTCCTACATGAGTTGGACAGATTGGAAATTTTTTAATTTCATTTATTCTGTTTTATTTTAATTCAAAAGTACATCAGAATGAACTTTATAGGCCGATAAATTAACGATGCTTAATTTTAAATGCAATAAATGCGATGAAAATAAAAAAAATCGTTCGAAATAATCGATCGGAAACATGTTAAGCCTAACCTCATCGCTGTTAGAAAAAACAACAACCTAAAACCTTACTCATTTCGCGATAGGGGAAGGAAGTTATTTTGGCGGGAAAGTTAGTTTTTAATTAAAAATTAAAATTCTACAATTTGTAGTGGACTGAATTGTGAATCTAAACCATTCCCGAATCCACTTGAACACACACAAAAAAATTTCATCAAAATCGGACCATTTGTTTAGGAGGAGTTCAGTCACATACACACGCACAGAAGAATTTTATATTATATATATATATATATATAAAGAGAGAGAGAGGATGCATTCCACATCAACAGAGCTACATTATTAAAAAAAATCGGAATCGGATTGACCGGTATCATGAACCCCGTGTTTCCGAAACTCGTGAATAATATTGATGAATCATCTCAAATATTTACTCACATCACCTGTTAGGAGTAAAACTTACCCTTTGTCGATATTTAATAGGTGGCGGCAGCGGTTAAATGCTGACTGAAAAAAGCATATAAAATATATCACGTAGTAAGTGTGGACTTCTGTCGACATCACGGCAACAAAACTTTAATAAATGTGTGTTGTTCTTTGATAAATTTATTCTCAACTCGAGTCGAATTCTCGTCAAATTTGCAGGAAGTTTTGATTTTTTGCTAGTATTTGAAGAAACCTGCGGCTTTATACTATATTCTGCTCTCAAGAATACTTATAATGAATCTGTCTCGGTAAAGAACGCGCCGTGATTTGTTTCAACGCTTCGAGAGCGGTGAATCGAACGTCGAAGACCGATATGACGGTGGATGAGAGAAAATTTTCGAATTAGAGGTCGTATTTGAAGGAAAATTGTGCCAAAGGCGAGAAGAATTGGTCTAATCATTGAGGATGACTCGATTAGACATTTCGAAATACCTCAGTAATTCAAAGAAAATGATTCAAATACAAAAAAAAAAAATGCGTTTTGGGGGGATGAACAGTTTTTCTTTGAAGCTAGAGAGAGCCGAAGGAGGTTGCTATATTCACATTCTGACCGGCAGCGAAGCACGGATGCACTACTCTAAACCCGAGTGCAGAAAATCATGGGAACGAACCTGCCTGCACGTCGACGGTCGGACCGAATGCTCGCCATGAATGACCAGGTGGCGCTCGGCAGTTAATGAAAGCAGCTCGGTGGATACATTGTACGGCAGCTGTGGAAACCGGGTGAGACAATCGTAGAGGATAGGCATCAAACGGAACTGGCGCGTTTGAACCGATGCATTGAAGGAGATTGGGACAGCACCATTCAAAATACTACAAAATTATCCTCAAGTATAACAATGGATGGCATTTGATTTATAATTCTGATTCTGCAATTTGAGTTCAAATGAATTCTCGGAAAATAATTAAAAATACGATCAGGATAAAACATCTAAGTAAAATGAATCCTTTTCTCCTGACAGGAAAAAGCATATTTCGAAGAAACTTGTCCTGCGGTCTACTTTTATTTTACGAATGACATATAAAACGTAAACATTTGTAATATGTTGTATAAGCTTATACAATTATGAAACATGATTTAATGAGTTATTTTTTGGCACGAAGACTCATCACATTAAGGCTTGTTTTTACAAATGAAGCACATTAATTTCCTAAAAATTGGCACTTAAAAAAGGAGTTTCCAATGTTGAAATTAAGTAGTTCTTTTGAATGTATTTTATTATAATGGGATCTAAACGAGTTTTTATATAAGCGAGAATGTGCGCGTGTTTGTTTTGGTTTTATTCTGCCCTTTAAAATAAACCAAATTATTTTTAATCCTTTTTTTTAAATTAAAAATACAATATTATAAATTTTTTTGTTTTGTTATAATACGCATAAAAGCAAAAACCTGCTTAACTATTAGTACTAGACGATTTAAATATGACAAAAATCTAACTCTTGTGTAGTGAAGTACTTTTTTTAATTTAATTAAATATTATCTAAAATATTTAATGATTTGCTTCGCAGGAAAGATACTTCTCATGAAACTCATATTCGTAGTTGTCAACCAATTAACTAAACTTATATCGATTCTTTTCCTACGTAAAAAATAAACTACTCATCAGCATTTGAATTATACTTTGTTATATAATGTTATTACGTTATATATAAACACTAAGGGGCTCCGTCCCCTTCTCACCCCCCCCAATGAACTGCTAACTTAGGAACTGCTCTCTAATTGCTTCGAAATCCAATGTTCTTTGTAAACACTAATTTCGTTTAAATAACTATATACATCCATCAAAAAAACAAGTTTTAAAAAAAATTGCATTTCTCACTTCTTTTTTTTTTTTTTTGAATTTGGGAATTATACCATAGTAACAAAATTTAAAAAATGGATAGTAACAAAAAAAATTATGCTTTTCTCAAAATTGTTTACATTTGGAGACTATACAATAGAAACAGTATGAAAAGTTAATATTTTCAAAAAAAAAATCTGTGTTTTTCACAATTTCAAATTTGGAAGGTACGTCGCAGAAAAAGAATAAGAATGATATTTACAAAAAGATAAATTGTCTGAAATTCAGTCCATTCCAAAATAAGACAAAACAACAAAAGAATTTTTTTTTAATGTACGTCAAAAAGTACATTCGAAAATTAAACCTTAAAAAATTTCTTTGTAAACACAAATAACTTCTCGTTTAGGAACTATATACATCCGCCACAGAAAAAAATTCAAAAAATTGTACATTGCTCAATATTTTTCAAATTTTGGAACTTTACCAAAGAAATAAAATTTTAAAAATTCCCTATTTACAAAAATTGTCCTTGTTTGTCCTTGTGTTTTATTATCATTTTTTAAGCCAAACAAATTGGAAACTGCTTTCGTTTAAATTTAAAAGGCATGTTGCCGTCAAAAATGTATAGGGGATATCCGCGGTATAAAATATGTTTCATCATTTGCAGGACTTATGTATTTTACCTCTATAATAACGCGTTGCAATTTGACTACAATTAAGCGAGTTCCATTGCGCAAACCTTCAGTTGGAGCTAAATGTTAAAATAACATAATAATACAGACTGGCTTTAAATACAATTTATACCTGTCTTCTCTCTTTCAACGATTTCATTTTCAGATCGATATGGTAGGACTTAAACTCACCGTAAAAGATTTTGTCCGCTAATTTTTTGTACAAAAATTTTCAAACAGATGCAAGAATAGTATTTGCTTAAATCTTTGTTCTCGCGCGAGGTGGAAGTGTTGCCAAACGGCGATTAACAAATTCGGTTAGATTTTGCGCCCACGCAAGCATCTTATTTATATAATATAGTTATATTATGTTTGTTATTTAATATTTATAGGAATTATATGTTCTTTTATTTATAATAGATATTATATGTAAAAAATTCTCTAATTTACTATATTTTATCCAATAAATATACATTTTGTTATTTGAATGTGTATTTGAAAGTAATTTCGTTGATCCGGGGCTTTTGTGAATCTGGCGTTATTCTAACCTTATTATCAACCACATCATGTAAAAGAAGCGTGAATGCAAAACAAAAAGAAAAGGAAATCTTTGATCGTAAATTTTGTCTATAATTCCTCCAAATTGTCAGGCCTTAAAACCGTATTATATTGTCTTCTAAAGGCTTTGTTCATTGAATGAAGGGATATTTCTAACAGGGAGCAGTTCTAAATCGCTATAGTTCTATTAAACACATAAATGCGCAATTTATCCACTTTTTACTTTCGAAATACTTTAATATCACTTTTTTTATTTGTCTTATAAATTGATAAATAAGATAGTCTTTTTCTTTTGTTTAACTTATAATAATGGAAAGAAAATCACGACATTCATTATTTGGGGAAACAGTGAAAACAGTTTAAATTTCTGATCTACAATTGAAAATTAAAGTAGTAGATCTAGCAACTGTATGATCTACAATTGAAAACTAAGCAAAAAAAATCCTCAAAAAATTGCTAAAATTACGAAAAAGTTTGAGCTTCTGTCAAATCAATTCATTAAATAGACATTTTTTTTAAATTTTACGATGACGCAAAAATAATTTGTTTTGCCATATTTCCGTAAGTTATGGGGGGATGGGGTAATTCACTTAAGTTTTAATTAAAATTACAAAAAAAATTGCTCCTCCTATATGCAAATTCTTATTATCCAGAACAAATATGTGCCAAGTTACATAACTTCAGATCGAACAGTGGGGCCTTCAGAGCGCCAACACACCGACAGACAGACTTAAACGCACACGCATTAATAGAGACATTTGTTATTTTAATGCTATTAATAATAAAGGTAGGTAGGTGTGTGCGTGCGTCTATGCAACTCTTCGGTTATTATAATAATTATGATTATTTTCTTTCATCTAATTTAAATGATGACGTAGGGAATTTAACAACTTTTCCCCGTATTAAATTTTTACTATTAAATTTAACTTTGATTAAGAATACAGCTCAATAAAGTCAATACTGAGATACTTCATTTCGAAGTACTCTTAGAAATCAGTAAATTTTTTCCACATAAATTTCAAATTTTGTTAAATGTATTATTGTTAGTTTTATCAAACAAACATAAGGGAAATTTTTTAAATAATTATGCATTCTTTATAGATGCTTTAATAACCAGTAATGGACAATATTACTCCCTACAAATTACTCTCTAAAAATAACTATATTCCACTCCATTCACAATAATAATAAAGATGAGTGTGTGTGCGTAGAAAGCGATATAGGTTGGCTCTCTACAGACCAGACCGTTCAGCCTAGAGGTACATAAATACACCAAATGGCCAGAATCTGCATTTCGAACGATTGCTTTGAAATTATTAATTAAAAATGACAAAAAAAATTAGTGCTTTCCCTCCGGTAACTTCCAAAAATATCATTACATAAAATAATTTATTCATCAACTTTTTATTTAAAAATGATAAAAAATAAATAAAATCTGATGATACAAACTTTTTATTATATAGTTTTTCAATGAAAAAAAATATTTTCAGCTTGTTTTGAAGCAATTTCTAAATAAATTGTTTTCGGGATTGGTCATAATATTTGTTAATGATCAAGATATTAAGATTTGGTTCATTTTTCTATGTTGAGAATGGCGCAATATGGGCCAATTTTATAATAAAATGTTTAAATCTTGTGTCAATTACATTTAAACTTCACGTGTGCTCAATCTAATATATGAAAATAAAATTTTGCTCGTTCGTAACATCGTGCGCTGCTGTACCGCTCCTCCGATGGTGATAAAACTTGGTCAAATTATCACTTGCGCGAAGGTTAAAGATTGGCAATTCATCAAAGACAAGCAGTAAACGACAAGCGGTACATGCCATTCAGTGTTACTCACACATATATCAAACAAAATAAAAATATTATCATCGAGGCCAATCAATGTGAGTAAAATGAAATCGAAAATATTTAGAGTAAACGCTATTTCTTTTCTTCTCATTAATGAATAATCATCCACTGAGGGTGTTGTCATTCAGCGTGCACTATATTTTGTCTGTGGCAAATTGCACACATCATTCACATATTTATCTAAAACGTACAAAATATAATTATCATTATCGAAGGCGATAAAATTAAGTTGTGTATAACGGAAAATTTCCAGTGTCAACAATTCTTCTATGTATTCAATGAATCAACAGACGATATTTCGGTTATACAAGCGTATATTGTTTTGACTGCTTCGACAAAAAAAAGGGCCTCAAACGTTCTTCACTTAGTAGATCTACAAGCGTGGCACGTAGAAATAAGCCAATTCGAGTTTCTAAAACAAACGAGGAACGACAAACGAGCAATGAAGCAGACTGTTTCCGAAATGCCAATTCACGTAAATTAGAATCTCAATATCAACAAGTGGCAAGAATCTTAAAACAGCGTTTATATGGAACCTGGTCACTCGCATCAGAATCAAGAGATCAATATGCGGCAAGAAGCGAGGCAACTATTCTAACGGAAAGTCGATTATAGAAGATGTGATCATTTCACGCATTCCCATTATTTCCACTGTTCGCCTTTTGATTTCAAGACTGCAGTTCCCCATTCGACTTGCATTCTCGATGATCATCAACAAAGGGCAAAGCCAATCACTTCAAGTGTGTGGATTGTACCTAGAAAATCCATGTTTTTCACATCACCAGCTGATTGCTGGATGCCCACGAGTCGGACAGCCAAGAAATTTATTTGTTTTTGCTGAAGGCGGAAAAGCAAATAATATTGTCTACCCCAAAGCCCTTGAGTGAGAAAGTTAAAAGAAAATAGAATAAATATTATTATTACTTCACTTTTATATATCATTCAATTTCAATGAATCTATTAATTGCCGATAAGAAAATGAATAGCTTCTTTCTATCATTCATAATTAAACAAGACAGCTATTTTAAATTTGAAACGATATTTCCAAAATTATTTCTTCTTCAGCAGCAACGCGCCGTGTACTAGTTGGCCATAAATATTTTTATTATTATTTATTTATTTATTTTGCTGTTGTTGTTCTTCGGATATTTTTAGATATTTCTGGTGAATTGCTTTTTTAATTTTGTTTTGCATTCTTATTATAGTACGAGGAATATTGTTAATTAAATTAGACAGATTTTTATTTGGTTAATCCTCTGATATATTAATTAAATTTTGAAATATATTTTATAGCATATTCAAAATTTCAATGACTGTTTCTTCTTTTTGTTTTAACATTTTTTTATGTACGACTTCAATTAAGCAAGTGTATCGTTGGATTAATTGAAACTTCGTCTATTTTATTTTTCAGTTTAAAGTGCAAATTTTATCTGAGACAACAGAAAATTAAAGTCACATAATACTTTAGACAGAAAGGTATAAGCCTTCTCAAAAAGGGCAAATTACATGACTATCTAAATCTGAAGTTTAAAAATAACTTTACGGAGCCAACCATTAAGAGTAAGATACATAAAAAGAAAGAGTCGACTTTTACACACTTCCAGAGGATGTTAAAAAAGTTAGTTCATAGTGAAGTCGAGTGTGGGTCTACAGATTTGCGTTCTACGTGGCAAACTTGTAATACCACATTTAGCACAGATGTACTTAGAATGTGACTTTTTGAAAGCTTTTTAAAAAAATTTAATCAAATTATTAAGTGAAAATTTTACGCTTATTACCTATTGTGATTCACAAAAACATTATATTACAAAAAATTTTTAGTGGCATCTTAAAACCCGCAAAAATTGTTATTCAAACATACCACCTTAAAAAAGACGGGCTTCGCGTTCCACCGCTCATTTTCGAGGTACGCTCCCTCAGTGGGTCCATAAAGTGAGGACCGCGCAGACTTAGGAACTGCAAACATTGGGGTTCCACTTTAAGCTGACCACTTAACCTGGACGGTTCTGTGTCATTTGCGCTCAATCCCATTAGAGCTAACTCATTAGAGGGTGTCATTTGCGCTCCAGCCTTAAAAAGTGTACCACATTGTAATTTTTATCTTTGTATGTAAAATTTGGCGATTTTACAATGTGCGCCATATGGTAATCAATTACTGTCAAAGTGAGAATGGCACTCCATATCTCTGATAACGTTAAAAGGCTGCCGTGGGAAAAATGCTAATGACCGTTACCGCGTTTCAAACCATTGATAAAAGTAATAAGTAGAGTGAGCGAAATTTGCTTTAAAAACTTATTATGAAGGAACATGTTCATAATTTTCCGACACTGAAGACACTTATAAAAATTATAATTTTGAAGCGCATAATACAAATTTAATGTATTAAAGTGAATTATAATTTTTAGTTTTAGGAGGATTTAATCTTTATATGTCTTAAAGTTTAATTTTATTTAAAAAAATTTAAAAAACACGGAAAGTTTTTTTTAAATTTAAATTTAAATGGATATCAATAAGGTTTAGTTTTTTCAATATGTATGCATGCTTGTATGTATATATATTCTACAAACGGATACTTGAAATGACCTTAAAAAATTTACGTTAAAGCTGTTCAAATAAGTTATCCGTTTTTGCAAAATAATAAGC
>JAOUZG010020842.1:4118979-4136479 GCA_026289955.1 Argiope argentata
ATATATATATATATATTACCAAAATGAATGTCGAAACCGAGGAATTAATTTCATTAACTCCAAAGGCTTTCCGTACATTAGGATTTTTTAGTTTTAGCCCTCAACTTGAATTTATTTCCAAAAGTTAATTTTTCTTTTTATTGAATATTTAAAAATTTAAAATAAGACAAGAAATGGGAGAATAGAGCGAGGGAAACACAAGAGGGAGCGATTTATAGTGCAGGCCATGAAAGCCCATCGTGCATACGACCGATTAGTGGATATGAAAAAAACAAAAAAAAACAGCCCTTTTCTCTCTTTAAATTTGGAAGCACTGGAGCTGAAATCAGAGCAAACTAGGTTTGAAGCGCACCTATTTTTTTTTTTTTACATCCTCTCTATTTTCCCCCTAAATCTCTCATTAGATGTTCGTGATATTTTGGTTTCGATTCTTGTTACTTTGATAACAATACATCGATCAATTAAGTATTCATTTTCTTTTGTTAGAGTTCTACTCTTTAGTAAAGTGTATGTATAATTTTATAAATGTTATTTGGATTAAAAAAATTATGAGCAATCGATTATTATTGATTATTATACATGAAAAAGGACGAATGTTCTGATTCATTTTTTACAGGTCCCATTTGATATTCATTTTTGGACGAATATAATCGAACTTACAGGGGGAAAAAATGGAAGCATAGAGGAAGGAAGTTTCTAATACATGTATCTGTAGAATTATTACTTCAACATTCACATAATTTTCTTTTTGCAAAACTACGATCATTGCATGAATATGACAAGCAATAATATTAGTATATGGGTTTGAAAATAAAAAATTTAATATACTTAGGGTAAAAAAATAAATTAAAATTGTTAAATCTTGATAATTAATTGTTGCAGCATTGTTAATTTCTAAGTTGACGAACCCTTAATGTAAAAAATAAATATAATTTCACTATGATAAATGTAAAAATAAACATAATTTCTCTCTGAATATTGATCATTCTGATCAAGTATTTAATAAGCAATTAATTAAAAAAATAACAATGATAATTTATCTAAATAGTGTATTGCTATTCTTACTCAATTTTTAAGTTTACAGTTTATAAATACATTTTTTAAAAATATAACTCAAAAGATATGAGAAATTCGGATGCTGAATTTTTTTTATTTATACTTACCTAATTCATTCGATTTTTAGTTCATGAAAAATATGGATCATAGATGAAATTGCTAATATTAAGCATTCAATCCGAATTTCTTGTTTTGCCTTGCAATTTAAATAAATTAATTGGTAATATTTTTTTTGTTTTGTTTTTCAAGTATTCGAGTAAATTGCAATTAATATTTCAAAAATTCATTTGTCATTTACTACTAAAAAAAGTATGCCATATTAAAAAAGTAATTTAATAGAACGTTTAGAAATGAGTCGTAACATTATTTTATAGTAATACACTTACAAATGTTCATTTATTTATACATGGCACTTCTCTTATCTCATTTCTTTCATAAAAAGTGCTGACAAGTTATAATAAGAATCGGTTTATGACTTTAAAAACAAACATTTTGATCATTACTAAAATGGTTAATAATAGAAATAAAGACTCTCTTAGAGTTCATTATCTGTCTCTCTTTTTCTTGAGCCATTAGGCAGTTGGCCAATTTTGAAAAGAATAAATCATTATCTCAAAAGTTTTATTTTCTCGAAAAGTTTAATTTAAACGCATATTTTGCTTTTTGAGCACAAATGCTTTCAATTACAATCATTATTCTTTGCGCTCAACTCATTCATCGTTCGATATTATGAAAAAGATCGATAATAAGAAATAAATTGAAAATTGTTGAGGAGAGATATGTCATGCGCTGTAATACTTCAATTCAATACATAAAAATTTAAGAAAAGTTAAATAAATAAAAAAATAAGCGACTGAATATATATTTAGGTTTTGAATTGTGCAAAGAAGATGCATGCATCATATTTAAAAATCTTGCGCCATTTATCTCATTTTTTTCAGTTTTAGAGTGCATTGAAAATCAAAATTAAAATGATCTTAAGTGCTTTAAGTTTAACCCTGGATAAAGCAAAGGAGGAAATTTCAAAATTAAAAGGTTTTAGAAACAAAGCCTTCTCCTATCTTAGTTTTTGTAACTTACCGAATTTACTTAGTTGAGATAGATAAAATTAATGATGTTAAACGAATGGTAGGCTGGCTTCTAGCACGTTCTTTAGTATCAAATCATACAGGAATAATGTAGGCACAGCATACTGACAAGCACAATAATTCTTCAAAGCTTCATTAAGAAAACTGATCCTTCGATTAATTGTTTTCATTACTGCGCAGCTCAAACACGACATTTCTCATATTTTCATTAATTTATTAGTAAATTATTAAAAATAGGTGAAGGGTTGGTTATAATTTAATAATTTCATGGCTTTTAATAACTAATTACTGAGTGAGTTTGACTTTGAAATATATGAAATTTTTGAAATATATGATCCCACTATCTGCCATTTACATTCGGAAATCTGCAAAGAATAAGTTATTCCGGTTATCGAGTATTTGTTTAAAATATTTCTGATATAAATTTCGTGACTAAAAATATTTCATCATAACTTTCGGTGGTTTTAAATTTCCTTTAACTATTGATTCGGGCGTTTTTAGCATAAGATAAGATAAACAAACACCGGTAAAACCAAAGGCCAATCTACGATACTAGATGACATCACCTCGCAGCCACTTTTTAAGAATATAAAACGCTGGTTAAACCGAACGCAAACTTGAACACTTTATTCTTGCAATCTTACACATAAAATGTTGTCGCATTTCTTCCAAACCTTTCACTAATAAACGAAATATTCATGAATTGCGATTTTAGTATTTTGATTAGCTATTAAATTCTTGCATCAAATCTGTATTTCCTGATTATATTTTTTTCTCCTCTCTTTTATCTGTTACTCAACTTCCCCACCCACCCCTCCCCGACTGAACGTCTGAATTTAAATTAATCAGAACAGTTGTTCAAATATTTATGAAAGAGTGAAATCTAAAAAAAAACCTTCTCACGTATAATTTTAAAAAGTGTATCCCTGCCGAATTGTAATTCAAATGATAATTGTTTTTTTATATTGAATTGAGCTTTTATAAAATCTAAATAACTAGCATTATTAACAGATGCATTTCAGTTTTCAACAGGCGATCAGAAAATCACACAGAGTTTTATCTTGCTGCTTTCTTACAACGCGAGGTATTTTAAAATTTACACCAGAAAAATGAAACCTCAAATAAGCTGGAACTGGCATACATTAAAAATTCGGATTGATTGACATTGAATGCAAACTATTCAACCACGGGGGTAAATTATTGTAAAACGAACTATTAACGATTGATTATGGATGGCTTGATTATGGCATTGATTATGAATGATTTCGTAAGCAGTCAGCTCAACAGGTAATAATAACCCAAGTTGGTGATTAGAGCATAACTCATTCTAGAGAAAAATGTCTCAAGTCTAATCAGCAGTGCAGAAGCAAATACAGAATTCGGGAAAGTTTTTTTTCACAGAAGAAATTCCATTTTTTCACGAAGAAAAACATATGCAATCGTTGCTATAATAGGTTAGACAACACTAAAAATGTGTCTCGTGCGACATTTTTCTTCGAACTAAAGATTTTGGCTGAATAAATCATCTAGGATTCTTGTTTCTTTTTCAAAACAACGATAGTTATAAGCACAATATTTGCTTCGATTGAAAATAGTGTTTCTATCATTTTGAATTTTTGTTCACACATAACTAAGTTTGGGATTAACATTTTCTAAGTAAGTATACATTAAATGAGCGTTATACTTAAATAGAGAAAATGTTTATTAATCAGTCAAAAAAGATGTTTTGTTATTTGCAATTTAATGCAGTTTTTTAAAAGAATTCCAAAGATTTTTCAAGGACTGAAATAAATGAGCTAAAATGCAATAATAGAGCAAATTAATAAACAATAATAAAAAAGTGAATTTTTCAAAAAAATATCAAAAATAGGAATGTTTTGGAAGTTAAAGGACTCGAATAATATACAGCAATTTGTAATTTTTATCTCCAGACGTATCAGCATAATTTAACATTTTTAGCGCAAATTTTCATATCAATGTCGCAAATTTTTATTTTACTCATGTTTATAGACATGAGTGTATCCTCAAAAAACTGTTATAGCCACTGGTCAAGGGCATCATTCAGCCATTTGGCTAAACATTTTAACTTCCATTTATAAGTTTCACATGACTGCTCCACAGGGCCGCAATGGGTTTTAGAAATCCTTTTTTGCATACTTTTGGATAAATAGTAATAGAAGTAATTGAGGTCTAGAATTATATTTAAATTCGATGCTTGGGAAAATACCAAAATGGCTGTTGTATAAATAGTTCTTTCACTAAAAAAAGGATATAAAAATATTTTTTTGCATTGAAAAAAGAAGTTTTATATTTATATCGGAATTGCTATAATAGGATTTATGCCACTGAGATATTTAACTCATAATGCAACCATTTTGATCATTTTAATTTTTTTTTTGAAATTTTGCACAAAAATAATCAAAAATTTTTACATAATCATTACATTTACATTTTGATTTTGCATTTTGATTTACATTTTAATCATTTTGATTATTTTTTTTTGAAATTTCACACAAAAATAATCAAAATTTTTTACATAATTTACTTATTTTATATGCAGTTATTTAAAGCATATTTTTTTTAAAAAATAAAATAAAAATGAAAAAGTAATCAGAAGACAGTAAGCGTTCTTGGGTTAAGCAATTGATTTTATGGCAGAAATGTTCGAATTACGCTAATTACAATATACTACTTAAATGCTGAAAGAAGCTTTTGTCAAAATGTGTTTTCTCAATCTGTGGGCCAACAAGTTTACAGAGAAAGGCATAAAATGAAAAAACAGAAATGTTTGGCAGAAACAAAAATTGTATAAAACTGCTTATTGATTCCAAAATCAGAAAATATCTCTCTCAATTCAAAAATAAAATATTATCTAAAAATCTATAAATATATGCAACTAAAATAATAAAAACATTTTGACATTAATTATTCTAAAATTCAAATAAAAAACAACCAAAAGACAACAAAATTTTAGGGAAAATTCCCGTTTGAATGAAAACTGGCGCTAAATACTAAAATGTTAGGAAATGTAGCTTTAAAATAATTCACCAATGTTACAGTTTTTAATTCCAAAGTTTCAAATATTTAACTAATCGGAAGACAGAGGGACTCACAAATTGTAAAATTTGCACTTGCCGAAAAAATAAAGCTGTTTTCAGTGAAACAGGAGAAAAAAATTTCCATTCGTAGGCATGCATTATCAGACAAAGTTACATATTCAAAAGACCGGTGCACTTACTTCTTCAAAGCTTCATCCTGGGGATGAGCACTGATTATAAAAGCGAGGGAACAGCGTGGTGAGGCAGCGGAAGCAAGAATGATAGCTGCCAGACGTTGTTTCTATCTTGGGCTGCACTCCAAGACCCCCCCCCCCTCTTTTCCCTCAGTGAAAACGGTATTTTAATGAAGCCAGGCAAACAACTTTATTCGACAGTGGTGGACTTTTTACATCTGCAACAGCCACGTGGCGTTCAAAACATGGAACCAATCCATGGAACAGGGCCGGACACGTTCGTAACAAGGTGCAAAGCCACTTAAGAGGATTCAATTGTTTGTGAAAAACGGTCCAAAGTTCGTTTACATCTTTTCTTTTTAAAAGTACTGTTCTAACAGGTTGCAACGCTTAGCATCAGCTCTTAAATAATGAACGAATAATTCATGGGAAATACTGAAGCGCTAAAATGCTCAACAAAATAAAAATTCTTCTCCAATAATAATATGGCTCTGCGTCTGTTGAAACTCTGCTGAAAATGTATACAGTTCAGGCCATGTTTTGAAAATTTTATTAGAGTTTTTATCAATAAAAAATAAATCCAAATTTGTGTGTTTTTCGTCTATTATTTCCAGAAATATTATGTAAAAAACAACTTTCACGCTATCTTAACGATCAATTTTTCATTCATTAAAAAAAATCCCAATTTTCGACACTTCTTAAAAATACTTTTCATGTACATATTTAGTTCGTAGCAACATTTTTCATCGTACTTGTAAATATTTCATGGTCTTTTTTTCTCTATTATTTAGAGCTGAAGAATGAAGATTGAGTTTACTTCTGCACCAAATTTTATATTCTCGAAAGTAATTTTTTTTATTTCTATTTTATTCCATCGGAGTATTTCACAGATCTAGGGACACGATTCGACAATAATTGTTAAGTAATATATCTGATTTGCTGAAAGACTGCATTCGTTATTTTTTAATTTCTGTTGTATGTTTCAATACGCCTTATAGATGTACTCATATAATACACATAAAATGGGCTTCATGAGTTTAATGTCAGAATCAACTACATATTTTTGTTAATAAGTCATCGGGGGTGCTCTTTCGAAACTTTCTAACCACTTTTCAAGGTGTCATCCGTTTTCCCAGCGTAAAACTTTACATTTTTTGTAAAGCTGCTAATCCTTGCAGGGCATTTTAATTAATTTTTTTTTTTAGATTTTTAGCTTAAATTTCACATTTTTTCTGAAATTATTGTAAGAGTATGAATTCTGGGCGCATTTTTTCACCACCAATAGAAACCTAAATTTGGGCAACTGTGTACAGAAAAGGGGCGACAATTGTGGCAATTTTCTGTGCCCAAATGCCCTCACAAAGAGGGCCTATTTGCCCGCAGTCCTGAACGCTGTATCCCTTAGAAAATTGGCCATTTGCGGCACCGTTTAGAGTGGTTCAAGGAGCACAAAAACTGGACATCTCATCAAATGAGCCCTATCAGATTTATTTCTTTTTATAAACTTAATAATTGTCATAAATTTCAACTTAAATTCGGGATGAAATGAATTTCAAACCGAAATTCAAAACAGATTACGGACATTCGAGAGTTGTCTGTAATTTTATTTGCCTTTAGGAAAGTAATATGAATAAAGGAAAACAAGGGAATTCCTAATGCAAATCAATGGAGATTCCCATAGATGATTCCAAGAATGATATTTATCACCTTTTGCCACGGCAAGATTTGGGGAAAATTTCTTCCTCAACTATCTCAATCTCTAGAACCCCCAAAAAACTCTGTGGCTCAAAAGCTTTATGGGCTCCCGTACAGTTCGTCGGATGACAATAAAACCTTGCCAACTTATTACTTTAAAGTAATAAAATCCACATTTTTCTTATGGTCAGTCGTGGGCTAGATGTTCCCGAAGCGGGCAGACGGGAAATTTATTTGTTGTTGCTGAAGACGGAAAAACAAAATATATTGTTGCCCTAAAGTATACTTGAATAATAAAGTCAGAAAATACTATTTATTATATATTAGATTTAATGCTATACTTCTCCTTTATATATCATTCAATTTCAGTAAATATATTTATTGTCTACAAGAAAATAAATATCATCATTGCTACTCAAACGAGGCAGCTGTTTTAAATTTCTAAAATTATTTTTTCGATGGCAGCAACGCACCTGTATGTACAAAATACTTTTCCCATGTTATCTCGTGGACTGGAACTTTTTTCACAGAGTAGTTTGTTTGAATTGAACTGGCTTGGAACATGTTGTTAGACATGTAAAAATCTCGGACGAGCTCGTAAATAGCCCATCAAGCTCAAAGGGGATAGATATTGGAGGGGAGGAGGTAAATTTTCATTTGGCTACACCTTTTTGAATATTGAAGATAGAAAAATAAATCCAATTATCCAAATGAGCACCTCATAAAAATATATAAAATATTGTATATAAAGTTTTTGAAAGACTTGAATATCTTAAGAATTAGGGGCTGACAAAATTAATTGTAATACTTTAAGTATGCAATTAATACTTGGTAATTAAGTATTAGTTGTATTGACAATTAATATAGAGTCAAGTATTTATTGACTTTAGCTGATAACTTTCATAAACATAATGTTATCTCTCAGAAGAGTTCGAATTCGAAATCAGGGAAAATAACCTTATCACCCTATACGAAGATGATAATAGATAAATGATCAATAAAGATGAGTGTATGCGTGCGAGTGAGTTGACACTCTATAGTCCGGACCATTTAATCTACAGCTACCAAATTTGGCCATTAAAAACTTTCGGCAAACTATAATATCTTTTTCAGCTGCTAAATTTTCGATTATGCTAGCAGGGAAAGAGCTGACCATAAACTGAATGAACGACATTTGAAAACGATATCTAAAAATACTCGGATTCCAGGATCCATCATTCATCTTATTCATTTCTTAGTAGATTAGCCAAAAGTGTATCGGCGAAATGCGATATCTAATCGACTTGTCACCATGTCGGTATTTTTCCAAATATATTCATTCTAACGATTTAAATTTTTGGTTGTCTTCAATCAATATTGTTGAATATTCAATTTCTCGATTGCTTACAATGTATTGACTGTCGGATTTTTTATATTAATTCGTTCATATCCAACTCCCTACAATCGGTACGAGGCAATGAAAACTTTTGTCCACAAAATTCTTAGTTTTTCGTCGAAGTGTAGAAAGTGGGGCCATTGCCTACTTATTAAGACCAACTCTGATTTCGATTGTGCTTATAACCTTCCATGAATTTTAGAATTCATTTACCGGCACTCTAATAAAATGAACGGATAATTCCGTCGCATTGATGAACGCATCAATTAATTTCCATTTAAGTGCCAACATCAATTAAAAAGTAAAATTTTATAAAGTTGAAAAGAAGATTCTGTGTTCGATTAACTGAGCAATAAAAATATAATTATATGAATTCGAAGAAAATGTGAATAAATTTTAGCAAAATGCATTATTCTTATTTCAATATTCAGAAGAGCACAAATACAACGGCAGAAAGATTGTTTATTCAACAATACAACTTTTGACAATTATCACTTTCATTAACGTAATACTGTAATTGCAATTTTTCGGATAATTAAGTCTAAAAATGAACAGTGAATCGTACTCACGTTAAAACATACATCGTTTTCAATTTATACAAGAGATGAGAAATCGTCAGTTTTGTAATTTTAAATTCTCAATAAACAGATATAAACTACTTGTCTTAAAAGATAGAAAAGCCTGAATCTATCTAATATTTCGCATATATTTATTATCTTTAGTTAAATTTTTTTCTTAGAAATTTTTTTTATATAATTCGAAAAACAGCAACCCCTTTTACTTACTTGTGACGGTCCGTGAGTGGCTCTTTTAAGGAGGCCAAAAGCCGATTTCCAATTTCTCGGCACTTTTGGAATTCCGTATAAATCCGTATCCAAGTCTTTTTGTATTTTTGAGTGACGAAATCTCGGCGAATTTCTCCAAACGCTTTCAATTTGGATTGAATGCACTTCACCAGTTCGTCTAATCTTAGTAGCAACTGAAAAAGGGGATAATATTAAATATGACTTGATATAAAAATTCCATGCGAATTAGAATATCTTAATTGAAGCGATATCTGATATATTTTAATATAGTTTAACGGCTCTTCTTTTTAGTTGATAAGAGAAAAAGCGAAAAGAGGAAACTTAATAATTTGCAATTATTTAGTTTAAATTTTAGTCAAAACTAATTGCTGAAACAGATTAATCAATAACATTATATAAATGATTAAAGTAAAATATTCATAGCTTATGCATCATTTTTTTTTCAAAAAAAATCTTTTTTTAATTTTATAATTTGTTTTTTTATATAAATATCTCGTAATTTTCAAAGCAATACAAATGCGAAACATCATGAACCAAATTCGAATTTCGATTCGGTCTGTTATAGATTTAAAATATTTCATTTCTCTCTGTTCTCCTGGGCGAATTACTCCTTATTGAAGTCTTGGGCTTAAGTGTGTTTTGTAAGTAGTTTCATCGTGCAGACTTTTTTTAAGTGTTCTATTGAATTTAGGTAAAGCAATGTTTTGATTTTTTTTTAAATTACCTCTTCACATTTACGAGATTCTGCCTTTTTACATAAAACCGTTTTCAAATAAAGAAGAAGAAACGAACGGAAAGCTTTGTTTTCACTTCTTTCAGAAGAAAAGTATTCCTACTCTGAAAGTAAGACTTGTGAATCGAATAAATTTTAATTAAAATATATATTTGCTGATATTCAACAGGAAATTTCTTATCCCATCATCCTCAAAAGATGTCAAATTGCATTTAAAAAGAAGTTATTTGCTTTAAATGTTTGCAAATTCAAGCATTTTCTGAAGAATAAAATGCTTTGTAACCTTTAAATATCGTTAATTAGAATGAAACAGATTCGCAAATTATGTCTTAGTTCCTTTAAAAGATGGATTATATACATAAAAAAAATTCTTTTTACTTTTAGTTCAACTTTAGACAATTTAATCTTTTTTTAACTTTTTATTCTTAAAGCATTCATCTTTACTATGGATGTAGAACAGCAAACAACAAAAGTTTAATGTACTTTTTTTGTATTTCTGTAGAAGCTTTGGCACAAGTCCAGTCTTTGAGCGATGCCGTGGAATATCTTCCAAAATTCCCTCGAGGTTTCCTCCAGTTCCACGTGGAGTGCGGCACCTTGCGATAACCGTTCTTCGGACATTTCCAGCTTTTTACGCAGACCGTCTCCGATTTCTGTCAACTCCACACCGATCTGGTGGGATTTCTTTAGGAGAAAAATAGGGTTTTAGAAATAAGCATCAACTTATTTGAGAAAAGAATTCAATTAATAATTTAATCCATAGGAAAAGATCGATTTAAAACATTTCACACTAAGAAAGAAAACGGAAGAAAATTTATAAAAGTTAGAAAGAAAACGTTTGTTATTATAATTTCAGAATTTTTTATATGTTAAGGGAAGTAAAAGGTTGGAATCCTTTTTTGTGAATTTTGGATATAATAACTAAAATTATTTTCCATAATCGTGATACGGAAGTTTAGATATGAAGATGATCGTTAATTCAGTCTTTGCTTATTTAAATGAAAACAAATTTTTCAGATGTAATAGATGAACATAAAGTTTTTAAATTATTTAATAATTTTCCGGTGATGTGTTTTCCTTGTTTTCAATACATTGATTTTATTGAAAATAATACGAAAACTCCTTTCAGGGTATCTAATAAAAACAAGAAAACTTTTGTAGTTTATATGTTAAAAAGTTTAATTGAAAAATTTCCTTCTTAATAATTTATAGTAGAGGAAAAATTAAGAAATTTATTAATTAGAGAGTTCTTTTCTGGCATATTTTGAAAGAGAACTTTTCATTTTAAATCTATTTTTTGATAAATTTTGGTGAAGAGGCGTGTGTAAATAGTGGGTCAGGCTTAATTTTCAGGAGCACAAATCTTCAGCTAATTACAGATATTAATGAAAAAATGGGCAATTAAAATTGCGTATTTTATTAGTATTTTTTGACTTTGACTAGGATAATCTTCGGGTATTTATATATCTATAACATTTTTTTAAAATCTTTCTTCCCATGGTAATCACTTACAGTTTATATAAAAAATAAACAGAAAGCTATTTTATCGGGCGATATTATTTTTTTTTTTCAAAATTTTTGGTAAAACATTTTTTTATGCTGTGCCATTTCTATATATATACTGTTTTAAAAATACCAATCTAACCGTAACAAGCATTGCCTACTATTGATCTTGTGTTGTGTATTGCCTAGTATAGTGTATTGCTGTTTGGCCAGGTAAGATTACTGCAACTATGTCTGTATTAACATTATGGCAGATACTAAATAACTTGTGATAACCTAACTTGATACTAATTAACATGTGATTAAATAAAAATTTTAAGGAATTCGTGTTTTCCAACAACATTTTTTTTTATTTTGAAAACAAAATAAAAATATGATTTGCGTATAAAGCATATCTAATTGCGAATGAAAAGTAATTCCCGACAGTTACATGGAATTAATTATTCTTATAAAGTAAAACAATTTACTGGTTTTTTTTATTTCAGAATATTAAAAAAATTCTCTATTAAGCCCATAGAATTCTGGCGTACTATTGTTTAAAACGAGTTTGTAAAATTTTATTTCATAAATTTTATAATGTTTTGCCTGTTTTGACTACCAATTTTTGTAAAAATCTACAAAGAAGTTATTTGTCCTTTTCCATCGCCTAAGATTCATATTTAACTCTTTCTAGAACCATGAGAAGAGTGCCTAATCAAATTCATCGATCTGTGTATGAAGTTATGTAGTAGGTTTGTATAAGTTCTGACAAATTTTTTAATAAGGCATAAAATAGATGTTTCAGTTCCTTATCTCACACAAAATTACGTGTCTCGATTTGTTACTTAATTGTTAAATAACTAAATTAATTAATTTAATTTAATTATCTAATTAAGCTAAAATAATCATTTCTCTTAAATAATCTCAGTCCTAAAAATATTCTAATATATCCTGAATAGAAAAAATGACCTTTCAAAGGGTTAAAGAATCGGAATGTTTGATATAAAAAAATACCGACCACTTATACTATATGTTGTGTATACTTTAATTAAGTTACAATGCATATTTTTTTTTCAATTTTTCTGACAGATTTTAAAATTTGTTAACATTTTAATACTGTTTAGACATTTCATCATTACTAATCTCTTTCATCACAATTTCATTGTTATTTTTCTTCCATTTACTTTTTATTAAATAGGTTGAAAGCTTTTTATCTCAACATGTTCAACTATTCAGCAGAAAAAAAAATTAGTTCCTGAAACGAATGCGTTTTAAAATTCTCGGGCACTCACATTGAAATGATTCAACACTCATTATTTTTGGAAGCATATGAATAGCGCTGTAGATTATTGCATTTATGATTTAAAACTAAATATTATAGCTTTATTCATGAGATACGAGAAATAAAAATGTGCGAAATATTTGCAACTTAGTAAAAAATTCTGACGTCAAAAAAGGCGAGGAACGTTTCCAGAGATATAAAGAAAATGTCATTGTCTAATTATAAAAGGCACTCTATAACATATTTGAAATTCCTTTTCATAATTAAAAATTGTGAAAATGATTTTTTTCCATATTCTTAATTCTTTTATACGAATACATTCTAGAACTAGATTCTAGAACTTTCTCTTTTTTAAATGAGCTATGTTCGAATAAAGCTATTCCAAAAGAAAGCAGAACCATCAAATAAAATTACAGAACTGGCAATTTGTGGAATTTATGAGTTAACTTTACATTTCATTTCTGTAATCAGAGTAAGATATTATGTAGTAGTAAAGCATCCACAATCTATATTTTTTAAAGAAAAATTATTTACAGGATTCTCAAAAGAATGGGCCATTCTTCGTTCAGTGGTAAATTTCTGAGATCTTGTAATAAGTGTACTTCATATGAGGGATTTTGGAATCAAAGCTTGTATGATGAAATTTAGTAACTGAGACCAAAGCTTGGAGTGTAAGACAGAACCAAACAATGGCTCGAAGGTTCATCCCAGTGTTTTATTGTTCATGGTGTAGCGAGATAGAAAAAAATAGTTACATAGTTTCTATTCCGCATTTTTTAAGAAAAGCTGCATTACCAAATCGTTTATTATGGAATGTAATAGGCAATTAAGAAATAAGGACGTAATTGGGGAATTTTTGAATCTTTAAAGTGCACTATAATGAAAATATGATGAAAGTGAATCGCACTGTCAATGTTGCTTACCTTATTCGAAAACTTAAAGCTTATTAAAATTACTTGTTTGAGCTTTTTTTAATTTTGAAGTAAGGTATCCGAAAACTTTAGGAACACATTTATTTTAAAAATATAAAATACCAAAACGCCACAGTAATTTTTATTCCTTAGAATTGCCTGGAATTAATTATGAACTATAATTTCTGACATAAATAATCGTAATTTTATAAAAATTTATAATTTTCTTTTTTTGTGGATATTTTTATTTTTAAGCACGCTTTTAAAACTTTAAATATGTTAGAGGTCAAACTTTAATACGAATTAAAAATAAAATTAATGCATAAATAAACTGTACATTTCAGGCTGCAAAATGCACTGGAATTTTAAAGTTTTGTTTTTAAAAAACAGCTTTTGGCTGAATCAAACAACAATCAATAGATTTTCGACAAATTTCTAATATTATTTTTTAAAATAAAAGGCAATTTTGCAAAATATATCGAAATGGCCTATTGAGTTATTCCCAATGCTTATACCAATTCTTCTTATTTCGAAAATTCTCTCTCTTTCGCCAGTGTGCTGGTTCTCGACTTCAGAGTCATCCGTCTTGAAGCACTGAAATCACTCAAAGCATGTACTTTCAGTATGAGCGGACCCAAAGTACCGCTCAATGCGCCTCAGCCGCAGATTTTTCGAATTAAATCAGAACATCATAACTTCTCAAAAATGATGAGAATTTGAAATTGAAAACTGACATCTACGATTGAGAATTAGTTTATGATACAAATACAAATTCACTAATGCGGTGCTGCCCTAATATTGGCTGATGTCCGAGTTTACAGTATAATATTTTTGATTCGTCTGTTTTGGTCAACAATTACTACTGCAGCCAACTATCGAAATGTGGTGGAAGCAGAATGGCCCATTTAAAACAACTATTTGAAGAAACTGTTCGTAAAATGTCATATATAATAAAATATCTTGTATTATCTCACCTGAAAGAAAACATTTGTGCACCAAATCTAGTTTTGAGGAAATTCATTTTTCTTCAAACTATAGAGATATAAAATGATTACAATGTCTTAAGCATTGTCCATTAAGATATCCCAAATACCTTGGTACAATATCTTAAGAAGGTGGAGAAAATTTCGTACATCTTGAGCTGACTGGAGCTGATCAATTTGCGACCGGTCATAAATCTGCAATGGTGACCTGAAAACAATATTCCAGATGCAAAAGAAAGAAGACTTAACCCAAGACTCGAAGCGCATCTCCCACAATGTTTTATTTTAGGGGGAGAAGGGGATTCTATTTAGACCTATCGGCCTAAAACAATGAGAAGTCACTTGATTCCTGTTTTCATAAAATTCATCGATATAGTCACATGCACGAGCTGTGAGTTTCCTCGCGTGAAATGCGCGCTTTATTGAAATCAAATCGACGCAGTTCATCTACCGAGTACCACATAGAATGGATTATTGATTCATGCCCGCCTTTTCGAAACAGGCGCATTTGATCAGCATTCATAACCCTTACTGAATTCATACCTTTTATTTTTATAATCTTTTATCGTTGGTTACATCGTTATCGTTATTTTTTAAACCTTACATCGTTGATTTACAGATGATGCTGATTAAAAAGATTTTTTTTTACTTGCTTTTTAGCAGTTTTATTTGTACTTAGAAATATTAAAAGTTAATTAAAAATATCCTATTAAATATTTTTACATCTCAACTTTAGAAAAATATGTTATTATTACTGTGCGCAGTTTCTCTGTAATATATAGTCATATAAATGAAAAAGTTTCAGAACTGTAAATAAAAAAATAAGCAGCTTCTTGGTGCGGGAGTGACAAAAGAATTCCATTGATGCAATGTAATAAAGTTTATTACATTATTGTTAACAATCCAGAATTACATACTAAGTGATTCAGTAAATTTTAAATTTTTGAAAACTGAGCAAAATTTTTTTAACGCATATAAATAAATTAGAATTTTAAATTACAAAACAGCAAATTTGCATTTGCTATTTGATGGTTTATACTATTTTCTTGGGCATTCAATGTCACTTTCTCAGAAGTCAATCGTTACCTGAAAATAGTCAAAAATAAAGTCCTTCAAGCACTTTATTTCTCAACTGTTCATTTGAAACTGAATGCATTTATTATAAATTTATTCATAGTAATAACTTTATTACTTTTCCCGCCTCTTGATATCGAATGTGAAGAAGAAATAAACTGTCCGCTTCTTCTGCAGTTTCGCCCATTTCTTCACTTCTGGCCAGCATGCTTTGAATCAAGTCTTCCAACCACTGTATTGCCTGCAAGTGGCATAAATAATGTTGTTAAACATTTCTATTCAATACCGCACCTTCAAACAAGAAAGTTGAAATGCAAAAATATAGTAATTAGAAAACTGATATTGTTAGTTAAATATCATACCTTGAAATAATTTGCAGCCAATAATCATTATATCTTGTAATTTTGACATATAGGCTGATATACATGTGACATCCTATCTTTTAAAGTTCCAAATCTTCTCAGAAAATGAACGATTAGTCCGTTTCTATGTTCTATAGGTAAAACCTGCCAGGTAAAAATTCACTCCTGACTTTCGCAGATTTACTGTGCCATCACGCCGGTCAGTTAGATAAGCAAAATGCAATAAATCAATTTTGTGTTGGATTGAAACACTTAATAAAAATTAAATACCAACAAGAACCGTTATTAATACGATTTGACGGTTACTGTAATACAACATACTCGTTATTCTTATTATAAAGTTGCTTACTTCCTGCAACATTATTTAAATTATCTATTTAACTGCGCAATTAAGGTCTTATGAAATCACTGGTTTTTCATTCTTTAAAAAACAATTTCAGTTCTATAGTTGTGCTTTACTGATGCTTGAACAAATATAAGGTTCCTCTAACAAAGCACTCCCCGATTCTAAAATCGAATATTTTGGAATCAGAAATCGATAGAGAAAGTGAAGTTGGTGGGATTGTTTATTTTGAAAGCTGTAAAAAAATTGATACAGAATCTTCAAAGTTAACTAAACATTCCTGTTGTGATTTCAATATACGACGCAGGTGAGCGGATACCTTAAGAGCATTCCCACTGAAGTATTTCTTGCAAGAATTGGTCACTGATGAAAGTTACCCTAGTAGGGATTTTGGAGCAATTGATTGCAACACTATAAGCATTACTGGATCGACCAGAAATTTCGTGGTTTATGCAGAACGAAATGATGTAACTCTGGTGATTTTCTGTACGAAAACAGAGTCATTCCTGTGAACTATTTCACATTTGCTGTAATAAAGATGAACAGGCACTACATCCAATCTTCTCCCTTATGATTACTTTTTGAGGAGACATTGAAGGACATAGTTTTTAGCAGGAATCTGCTCTCCTGGATGAGGTTGAAGAATTGATATACGAGACGTGTTTTCATTTCCTCTGACTTCCATCCTTTTCAGTCAATGGCTGAAAATTCCTTTATTTGCATCAGTCATTTTCGTGCAGTGGAAGATGAGCATTTTGAAATGACTGAGATATGACAGTAATGATTGCCTGCCAAAGACAGCATATAAGCATTTTTGGACATTGTATTATAACAATACATACAGCATTATCTTCTGTCAAAATTTCTAACTAATTTTGTCCCAGATTTTACAGCTTTCAAAATGAACATAACTTTAGATTTGTTCTTCTATCAATTTTAAAGAGTCCTTTAATTTTAAAATGAGCAATTCCTTTGTATAACAACTTATACATTACACATATTCAGGTGTTTTTTACATTTGTTGGTTTTTAAGTTTTCAGATTAATAAGCAAATCTTCACATTATTTTTAAAATCACA
>JAOUZG010020842.1:4146042-4160017 GCA_026289955.1 Argiope argentata
GTGTGTGTGTGTGTGTGTGTGTGTGTGTGTGTGTGTGTGTGTGTGTGCTGCAAAAACAAAATAAAGGAAATTTATTTCACAATAGGTAAAAGTAAATTTTTTCAGATTCATTTTCTTACTTTCGGTCAATCCACACAAATTACAAAATTTTAATAAGCGAGTGAAGATTATTTTTATTCTAATCTACGATGGACTAAGTAAAAAACTTCAATGACGTCACAACTTCGGAACTCCAAAATACGCTTTGAATCAGTTGAAGATTGAAAACAAGCTGAAAACTGTGTTTATGATTCCTTTGATATCGGAATAGTTCATTGTTTTTGAAAAGTATTAGGGTCCTCGCTTTGTGAGAAAAATTAACTTTAAAAGAAAAGGCTCATCTCGTTAAGTTAATTTATCAAAGTGACAGCGACGCAGCTGCAGCTTCTAGAATTCCGGAAAAAGAAAAATGTTAGACGTGGACCTATATCAGATGGCGGTGTTCACAAAATGATTAAAAAGTTATTTGAGGCAATTGGAAGACTCAACATTCTTTCGGGTAGAAGAAGAAAACAAGTGGATATTTTTAGCCCTGAAGATGTTGCAACTGTCGTCGTGGATTTAGCAAACCAGCAATTGCAAATGAAATCGGTACAATGAGGAATGCGATGCATCAATTTTTTCTCTACTATCCATACAAGATTCACAGTTAATACAGAAAGTCGTCTAAAATGTGCATTACATTTCATTCCACGTATGTATGTAGATGACTCTTGACCCTCGAGTATTCTGCGGAGCGGTGAAACGCATTTCTATTTAAACGGACAAGTGAACGCACAAAAGGGACGGATTCGAGCGATGAAGAATCCTTATGTCATTCAAGAAGTTTCATTGCACCCAGCTAAATAGAGAGTGCGGTACGGTTTTACACCTACGTTTATATTAAAGCCATTTTTGGGAGGGGGAATCGACAGCTACTGGACTCATTATATGTTCTGTTACACTATTTTTGTCAAGTCTTCGGGATTCCCGAATTGCAACAGCGAGCCTTCTTTCAAAGTACCGTTTTTGTGCAAAACGTGGTCCCACCTCACATTACTCGAATATTTTTAATTTTCTTACAAAGCAATTTCACACAAGATCTATAAGTCGTTATTTTGAAACAATTTGACCACTACGATCGCTTGATTTTACACCAGAGGTAGGATTTTTGAAAGATTCTCTCTCTAAAGACAGAACGTCAGACGACCTCTCTGATCTGAAGAACAATATTAGGCTTCACATCCGTTCGATTCCGAAGGATACTTTATGCTATTTAGTAGTTGGTTATTGCTCAGTTATGAGAATATAATGCAATATTGCAAATAATGAAGAGCTATATATTGACATTTTTTTTACTTCGTCTCTTCCAAGCGACATATTTCATTTTTGTTTAGAACAGATTATCTCGCATGAAATTATCGCCTTTTTTCTGTATTGTTTGGAGCCACAGATTTCTGAACTAGTGAAATTTAATTTTACCAACTATGAAATAAATTTTCCTTCATTTTTTTCTGCAAGAAATTGGCAAAAATCGCTCTTGATGTTGGTGCAACGCCACTTATTAACAAAAATTTGAGCTTTTTCACGATGTTTGCCAACTGCATCAGTTATGCTGCATACTTGCGAAATTTTATTACGTGTAGAGCCACAAATATGAATAATCGAACTTTAAGAACCTGGATTTTCGTAATTATCGCGGGAAAATATCAAGATTGTACTTAATTTTTAATTCATTAAAACTTTATTAAAATAGCAAAAAACCGCTCCAAAGTACCTGTTTCCCTCTTTCAAAGTATATATTGTCAAGATTGGTATGTTCCAAGTTCAGTACTCTGAGCTGAGCTAAAAGCATGCAGATATACATTCATATTTATTATAAATAACGGCTGAACATTATAAAGATTCTTTCCCTAGCTAAGAGACACCTGTTAGACCGTTGTAACATCCGGTCAGCTGTGAGGAGAGCTGTAGGATTCTCTCACTTTGTAATAGCTCAAGTCAGGAGATTCTTCCCCTTAAAGGGATCATTTGGACTTTGAGTCGAGTCCAGATGATGAACCACCGTGTTGCGTCCTTCCAAACAAATAAATCGTATCTTAAAAAAGAAACAGTGTCAAACCATTCTGATGTAAATCTTTCTTTATTGTGGAGGGTCAGTTACGTGGGTGAATCATTAACAAACATTCCCACGGTCAACAGGAGACCACTGAGGATATTTCTGAATAACTATTGGGTAATAGGGATGTGAGGCGGAGTTTTATAAGCGATAAAAGGGAAGATTTTGGAGTAAAGATACAAGAGATGGATCTGAAGGAGAGATCTGCTAGAGAGTTCAAGAGAAACTTTAGAGGATCCTCGTTTTGAAGGAAGTGAGAGAAGTTTCGTCTGAATCGAGCTTCTGATTTAAGATCCACCCGATGATTAACGGTGGATTCCTTGAGCTACCCCTGTAGTAGCCGGAACAGCCTGTTAGCTTTTCTGGTGAGACCGTTTCCCCTGAGTTAATTGAGGAACTATTCATGTACAACTGTTAACTGAGATGCAAATATTATCAATCATATTAGCCTGGATGAGCACGAATTGTTTCTATGTATATAAGGCTGTAAATAAAAAAATTGTCTTTAAACGCTAACCTCTCATTTGATCGAACAGGATCAGGTCATTACAACATATATTTTGTTATTGCATTGGAAAAAAATTTGTTTAAAATTCTAAAACATTTAATTTTGGTAACATTTATGGTAATTTCTGGCTTCTTGTCGTCTAACTTTTTTTAAAAACTCTTATTTAGATTTTTAAATGAAAAGTGTAAAGTGATATTTATTAAAAATTGCCATTTTCAATAAACGTTATTCTTTTGTATGCATTTATACTATTAAATTCATGAATTTTTGTTAAATATATTGATTTTCTACTTGACAAAATAATATTTATAGAATTTAATTTATCGAAACTCCATTTAAAATTTATGGGAAAGCGATACAATTTTAACTGTAAAACATTCCACTGAAGTTATTTGCTCTGAGTGAAATAATCTCAAAATAACAAAACATTTCTAAATTGTTCCAATACTTTCGGTAGTGAACGAGATGCATGTATACTTGGAAAAGGATACTTGCTTTTTCAATTCACAATCCATTCACTTCATTTCAGCTTCTCCCAACTGACAACATACTAAAAATAACAATGTTACTCTTTTAGTGATCGTGATTGTATACATGAACGAGACGAAGCGGGCGGGAGGTCGACTTTTCCTTACTGAATTGAATTTTAGAGCCAAACCGCATTAAAAGGAAAAGCCTAAATGAATAGCTACAGAGATTCGATATTAAATAAATAAATAAGTTAATTAAAGCATATTACATAATATACATTATATATTATTTAATATTATATAATATGTAAATACATTGTTTGATCTATACATAATATAAAATAAAGTCACCTGAAAGCATTTGTATGTTTGAACCACCAAGACTCGAGAAATAGTTAACGGATAGTGGCGATATTTATACCATTATGTAGAGCATTCACTGGAAAAGGTTTTAGTACATCAAGATTTTTAAAAAAGAGTTTTTTTTTTAAATTGAGATTTTAACTTTGCACTTATCCGCGCATGCGCGAAAGCCTTAGACTGCGCGCTGCAACTGAATTGCGGAGACAGAATGAATCTCCCCAGAAGTGAAATGATTGCCTGTGTTTCGTCTAAGGACATGTCCTATTTTTACCATTTCAAAGGTCTAAATATTTTGGAAGGTGTGCTATAAAAGAGTGTTTTGTTGCTGTTTTCAATCATTTCTAATTACATTTTTACGTCTGTCTGATGTTGCGTAACATGCCCATGTCATATCGGTTGGAGGCTAGATTTAAATTTAAAGTTAATTTTTCTTCTTGGATACTATGCCAAGGGCAACGGCGTGTAGGTACTGCTAATTTTAAATAAATAAACGATTAATAATAAAGATAAAAACAAAACAAAAACAAAATGGGCAATTTTAATGAAACTCTTTCGCATTCGACGCATCCTGGGAAAGTAAATTCTGCTTTCTCCAGCAAGGATAAATTATTTTAACTCAAATATAAAAATGATTGAGATTTGTTTTCAAGAACCCGAAAATAAAAATTTGCAGCCGTTGCCAAACATAAAAATATTAAAATGAAATAAGTACCTTTATGAATGATCTTCCCTTATTGATACATTGAGAAATTTAGATTTTTCCGCATTCTTTTTATAAAACTATGCAGTATTTTTTAACAACGATAAAAATATGCTAAAAAACCAAGCAAAATTTCAGTTTAATTTTTTAAATCCAAATTTGAATTATTAATAAACATAAAAAGAAATGTTTGATTATTAAAAGCTAACATTGCGTATAATGTTTTTTGATACTATGGAGTCAAAATTGAGAAAGCAAATGTTTTCAACATGTTTTTGCAGCTTTGTTCCCGAGACATATTTATGTTCTATTGTTCTCAAAGGTTTAAGCCAAATATTGACTCTTTTTCTTTTCATAATCTGCAATTTTTTGTTTCAATAATGATAACATATTCTGTATTGTTTCCATGGGATCTGTGTGGTAAGCAGGTTAAATTACATCTTCACTCTAGAGTGCTATGTGAATAAGCCGATTAATTCGTATTAAAATACTTAGTAATTGCTTATTCTAAGAAAAGATAAGCAAAAATTTGAACTTTATATTTCGCACAAAGTACAAAGTATTACTTATTTCAGGAATCGAAAACATCTTTGTACTAATGAGGGCTCAGAGGTAACAAAGTATTTGTACTATATGCAATTATTTATATTAAGTATGCCTATATTTCTACAATAAGCAAAAAAAAAATCAACATTTAACATTGAGAGAAAAAATTCCATACACAAAAGAACAAGTAATAAATAAATATCCATACTTCAAAAAAATAAAGCTTCTGAAATACAGTCTGAGGGGTGTAAAAATGTAATTTTACAAAATATATTTATATTTAAGTTTCGTCTTTTCGGCGTACATCAAAAAGAATTTATAATCTTTAGAAATAACTGGAACTAATATAAATGAGTAATGCTCCTTTAGGTTCAGAATTTGGCGCATAAACACAATAAAATATTACATATATTAATTGTAATTTTATAATGGCATCATAAAAAATGGATTTAAATTCATACTCATTTGTTTCAGATCTAAATCACGGCACTAATTTAATCTTATACTTCTCTTTAACACTTGCCGCAGAAAAAAGATAGTTAACGCTGCAGAACATAATTCTGCGTCCAATCAGACGCCAGATAAAAAGCTCGGTTAATGATTTTCTAACAATAAGAATCACGTGCTAATTATTTTATTTATCAGCAAATATCCAAATTAATTAGTTCAATATTTGTGTTCAAAGTTTCTCATTTTTCCATTTCTTATACAAAGAAACGGCATTGTAGTGGTCGAAAAAAATCAGTCTTGAGATTTTAATGAATCTCTACATTTCAGACCTTTCCAAATTCCCAAAACTCATTTATACAGTCATGTCTGTTGGAAACCAATAACTCCATTTAAAAATCCCATCGGCCCGAATAGAATTTGGTACGCCAACTTTACATCGAAATTGTAACTTCATTTCAAATTTGGTTCGAAAATCATTTGCGGGAAGTCTGTCAATAAGCGTAACATAAAAGTAATGGGGATATGAAATTTGGTATGTACTATTATTAAAAATGAAGATCCATAGCAAATTTTACAGTAAACCCGAGATTACTTTGATCAGTATATTTTTGTTAATGTAAACGCGATAACTCGAAATCATATCAAGCAGTGTGGATAAATTCTAATACATAACTTTAACATCAAATCAGCAGTTTTGTATCTGATTTCAATCAATTGCTGAACTGATTTTTTTTCTCAACTCCTACTATTAGTTCAAAATCTCCCTATATTATATATATATATTTAAACATAGTGTTCAAATTTTCAATCGTTAATAAAATTCTTTTAATTCATACACTCGAATTCAAATACATTTTTTTAAAATTTGTTGTGGATGATACTCCATGTTAATACAGTTTTTTCAAATATTTCTTCATTCGTCAAATTTAATTAATTTTTAATACTTTAAATAGAGTTTTAACCGTTTGTAACGAAAATTGAAATCGACAGTGAGTAGTTCAAGCGGTAAAATACGTGGATTTCAGTATTTTTCGAGTAAAGGTAAAATTCTTGTGAAAATCTATAATTTTTTGGTAAATTATTTAGGTTTATTGTAATTATTTAGTAAAAAGTAACTGAAATGAAAAATTTCATTATTAACCTAAATGGGAATAGACTTTACAATTTTTTTATATTACTTGTTTTGTTTTTTGCAATCACATATAAAAACATGATGAACGAGACGAAAAACAACTCAAAAAACAGAATAAGCTAGATGAATGGAGTTTGGTAAGTGGTCTTGATGTCAAAATTTCAGATCTATGTCCGATTTTGCGCTCAGTCTCAAGGGGCTCGAAATTCCTACTCGATTCTATTTTCAGACTTACGGAAAGAAAACTATGCATCGAATAGACAAATATAAGGAAAAATAGAAAAGACACTCTAGATGATTTGTATTAAAGCGAAGTCCAGCTGTAACATTACAAGACATTCGTTAACGAATTCTTTCGTCATTTTACCATAAAGATCTTTCATGCGATCAACACGAGAGTATGTAAAAAAATAATTGCACTTACTTTCTCATCATCATGCTCAAGCTGTTTCGAAATATCCATTTCTGAAATAGCGTACAATACGATAGAATTCCCCTCCCCCCAAATTATTCGATCCTCGTGAGTTTTTCTTCTTCTTCTTCTTTTTTTCAATTAATGAATAATTCAAGATGTTTAGTACCTGTACTACTTAAAAATAAAAACGTTCTGGAAAGAGGAGCAAAAAATTCGAACGTTCCAACCTAAATCGGGTGAGAGAGCTAATGAAAACTTTTATACATTTTGTTATTTTCCCGTCTTTTTTTTAATCCATTCTTCCGCCTATTCTGTTCGAAGCTTTTAATGCAAAGGAAGTGACAAAAATAATAACCCTGAATAGAACAGGTTTCGCACTATAAAAATTAGTGTACCGAAAGCAAAACTTCGGGTAGGGGCTGACATGGATGGTTGGCTGCACATGAATCCCGTATTCCTGTATCAAGTGACAATGCGATGCCCCAACCCACCGGAGGAGAGGCTATTAAGTGACGGTGGGGCGATTTCATGGCAGTGCGCAAGGTTTCCTGTCAAAGCGACCCACTCTCCTTCCAGCGCCGGCCCTCTGTTTCTCTAAAAATGCACTGATAAATAGCAGTGTCCTTGCAAAGAGCAAAGTTTTCACTGTCCCGCACTTTTGGGTGTTAGTTAAGAGCTATGAACGGATTTACTGATTTATAAGAGTTATATATATATATATATATATATATATATATACAGGGTGACCCGTTAATATTGGTACAACCTTTAAGGGGAGGAAGGGAACATGAAAACCAACATTATTTAGTGACAACCATGGGACATGAGCGTCTTCTGCAGGAGCTAAGGGGCACTAAAGTTTAAGCTCCAAAACTTCAAACGATGGTTAAAAGCAGAAAAATAGGTCGATTCGGTTGCGGTTTTCGCTAAAACCATTCTTTATATCACCTTTTCCTTTCAAAACGTTTTTAAAGGCAAACTTCAAAAAATGTCGATAGAGGGCGCTTGAGACTTTAGAGTTACGAACAACTACTTTTTACCGTTATTTTTTGCATGGAGTTAAAATTATTCTAAAGTTTAAGCTTTAACTTAAATTTTAAGTCCAAAATCGAAAACATTGGGATCGGATAACTAGGAAAATTTTAACTGTGAACCTGGAGAGGGATTTTAAATGTTCATAAGAACTGATCAATATATTCTATTTTGTTGCGGTTTGCATGTAGATCATTCCCTTGGTGATTATTTTCTTCAAAATGTTTATCGTCCTTATCATTTTCTCTTTAGTTCTCCATTACTTAAACTCAACTATAAAAATACTTTCATTTCGAATTCTAGTTTACGGAATTGTTCCCTACACGATTTAAAATCAAATTTTCGTTATTTTAAGTGCCTGACATCGAGCTAGTCTTGAGAAACAGACAATTCAACAATTTTCAAAAATGTCAGTTTCTAAATGAAGGAAAACTGTCATCTAGATTATAAAAACTTCTGCTGAGCTACCAAGGATGGCTTATCAAATTCGGTATGTCCTTCGGCTATTGGACATGAGTGCACAATTAGATTTCGAAGTTTTCACAAATCTGAAACTTGCGGCTTAATGCCCCAGAAGAAAATTAAATTTGTTGTTCCACAGATGAACGCACATATATGTAGAAAAATGTGAGAATGTTAATGTTTTGATGTGGATTCGAAGCAACATTTTCTTCTAGACTCATTTCTGATTCCGTACTTGAATAAAATGTTTTGACCTAATCTTACCAATTGTAAAACAAAACTGTGATTTAAATGAGAAAATCTTCAGCCTAACAAAGTTTTAATTTGAATTCGAAACAAAAATTGTCTTCTGTAAATCGTACCTCGCTTGAAAAACGCCTCTAATAACGAGTGATTCGTATAACGAGCGAGAAGCATGGAAGCCACTCTGAGATTATGTTTCTGACAAAGATCATGGACACAGAGAGGCTTAGCAACAACATCGTTTTTTTTTAATCTATTGGAAGAACGTAGCCAAAACTACGAAATCATATAAGTTTATTGATTTTGATTCTAAAATTAGAAAATCCTCAAATAATCCTCAAATAAAAAAATACGCCTTGGCAATGAACTGAAAAAATCAAAAAGCGTTTGAAGCATTAAAAAAATGGGAAAATAAACTAGTGTTACAGCTATATAACCCTAATTAACTTCTTACCTCTTTTATGATGAATCTCAGAAGCCATTGGCACTGTTCTGAAACCACCCGACGATTCTGGTAAATTACATTCTGTGTCATATCATTCAATAACTTGACGCGCTTACGGAAAAAATTATTGTATAAATGAGTTGGAATGTTTAGTAATAGTCGATGCTTTTGATAAATTTTATTACTATTTACATGGGGGGGGGATTCATACTGATCATACAGCTCTCGTTTGGCTTTAAAATGTTAAAAATTTAAGGGGAAGATTATTTCGGTAAATTTAATCATGTTTGATTATGAAGTTAAATATTTAAAGAGAATAGCTGATGTTGAAGCTGATACGTTATCAAGGCATCCTACTGCTCAATATCTTTAGCATCTTGTGCATTTATTGGAATTGGACAAGATCAAATACGATCAAAATTTATACAATTTGGATAATATTAAATATAAAAATATTAATGATGTAGTAGATAAAAGGAAAAATTTGTTTAAAATATTTGCGCCTTTTTCTCAAAGGAGAAAAGTTTTACAAAATGCTCATGATCAAATTGGGCATCCAAAAAAAGATGAATCTAATTACTCCTCCACATCATTGACCTCATATTACTCGAGATATTGCACTTTTTGTTAAACATTGTGATGTTTGTCAACTAAATAAATACAAAAGCAAAAAATTAAAATGAAATCTGCTATGCATATTTCAGTGTATCATGTCAGGACATTATTTCTTGAACGACCAAGCACCACGTGCTCGTGCAAGTTAAATCATATGTTTATTCCTTTTAATGGTGTCATTGAATGAGTCACTTTAGTATTGCAAACAATCCAAAAAAAAACTTTGTATCGCATTTATTGTTTAAAAAAATATCACATTTCCTATTTATTTCATTTCATATAATCACGTGCTCAAAATGACGTTTTTCTCGTTTTTATTTGCTGTGATCACTAACTTTTTTTTAATCAGAGCATTTTTAAAGGAATGGCAGCGTGTTATTAAAAGCTGATTTTTGGGGATGCTCATGCAGATAATAAAATTCCAATTTTTCGCCTACGGATTTTTGTCGACTCTCATTCCCAAAATAACATCATGTTCTGACTTGATTAGTATATATTTGGTATTTCGTAGGCCGTCTCTCTTCACACACTCACAAATCGTCCTTTTGGCTCTCATTCTGTGGATACTGCTGATGGGTTTAATTATTACAATTCAACTAAAAAGAATTTTCATATAATAATAAATCAAGCAACTAGAAAAGTCTGGGCTTCTCCTTCTAAAAATGCAAATTCTGAAACTTATGTTAAAATCATAAAAGATTTTTTCCAATTTATTAACTGATAGAAATGGTACTTTTACCTCATTTAAATTCAAGCATTTCCTCAGAAATTACAGAATGAAGCATCTGTTAACCTCCTCACATCACCCGCAAACTAATGGGAAAGAGTAACTAAAAAATGTAAGATCAATTCTAAAATTAATTGGACTAGACTATTAACAAAAAGTTATCAATGAATGTAACTTAACACTCTATTCTGTTGCAACATTTTTTCCTTCATATTTGTTACTTTATCTTATCTTTCTTTTCCCTTAACTCAAAATCAATCCTCTGGTAGAAAAAGCTGGGAAATTAGCAAAAGATAATATCCTAAAATATCAAGAGAAAAAATTTGTTTACAATTTATTCTACTGTTATTACGAAAAATTTGTTACTATTTAATTTTCCTAGATTCTCCATTCAAACCTAGTGACATTGTAATGTATGAAATAATTAACTACCCAAATCGCAGAAAATTGTCTCCAGTTTTTCAGGTCCATATGCAATAGTAACTTAACTTTCAGATGTAAATTATGAAATAATTAAACCAAATGCTTTAGCAAAGCTACTGATACTTGTCCGTGTGTCAAAATTAAGAACCTATTACCCACCAGAAAAATTAAACTTACGACATGAGTAATAATTTTTAAAAATTCTTTTTTCTCAAATGAAACCCGTTGACTCCACTGATAAGAGTTTATTATTGTTATTATTATTTATTTATTATCTTCATATTGATGTTGCGATGGTGCCATCACAACATTTATTCAAACGTAGTAATTTTATTGTAAAGTGAGTACAGGGTCAACCGTCCAATTAATTTCTATCTCTTTCTATTTTCATTCTGGATATTCTGTTTTCTTTGAAAACAAATAATCTTGAATGGGAGTAGAAAGAGAATAAGAATGGCAATTCCCTTTCTTGATATCCTAATTTTAAGGCGGCATTGAATGCCATCCAGTAAAAGTGCGAGTCAGCATCTAGTGAGAAGAAATGGTTTTATTACAAATATAAATTTTACATTTTTGTATCATTAATATCAGCACGAATGTTTATAAGAGTATTTTGAATCTCATATTTATTATTTTCATATCCAAGTGTTTTACCAACAATCATTTAATTTTTAATCTGTTTGTAGACACCACTTAATGTCGGTTGTGTGTCGAAGTGAAGTGACTCATATCCAATAAATTTCGTTAAAAAGGGGGGAGGGGCTGTAATGACATTTCAAAATTTAATTTAAATATTGGTTCATTTCCACGATTTATGCCTAATTTTGCACATATTTTCATTCAAAAATGTTCCCTTATTTCCTGATCCAAACACACCTTTTTTATTTAATTAATGCGACAGAAGCTCTGTAAAATTGCAGTCTTGGCATTTTCTCATGCCCCGAGAGATGGGACAAAAATCCTTAATGCTTAAAATATCCTTTTAAAGATATCTAAATTTCTCTTTGCTAAAGTTTGTTGTGTCAAAGAAATCCCTATCAAAATCTCATTATGAAGACCACTGAAGGGAAAAGCTCACTATCTTTTGCCATGTTGACTGATGTAACTCTTACCACTTATTCTTAAATTACACCACTCGGGATTGAATGAATCGTTCAAAATTCAAGTGCCTTGTCTTCTCTTATATATATACCTCACATTATGTATAAACATATATTATTTTTAGTTGCAAACAGAAGGTGGTTTCGAAGGCATAGATGACATTTTGAATTTTTAAGTTCGTTTTATTCCATCCCGGGACATAACAATTTATTTACAAGAGCGCGGACAAGGCGCGTCCGCTCACAGCGCGTCAGAAAACCAGAACGTAAAGATGGAGGGCAATCATTATCCCTGATCTTAAATACCATAAGATTTTGATAGGAAAAATATTTTTTTATATGGCTTATATACAATGAGATTTCGATGGGAATTTCCACGACACACGCTAAATCAGGAAAGGAAAACGTAGGGATCTTTTAAAAAAATATATGCTTGGCTGGCTCTGTTCACTTGGAGTGTGAGAAAAAGTCGGTTTTTAGTTGATTAAGCAATTTTACTATATTATATAGTATATATACACTGAAGTGACAAAAGTCATGGGATGACTGTTAATATCGTGTCGGTCCTCCTTTTGCCCAGCGAAGTGCAACAACTCGACGTGTCATGGAGTTCACAAGTCGTTGGAAGTCCTCTGCAGGAATATTAAGCCATGCCGTCTGTATAGACGTCCATAATTGTGAAAGTGTGGATGGTGCAGGAGTTTGGGCACGAACGGACCTTTCGATGATGTCCCATAAATGCTCGATGGGATTCATATCGGGCGATCTAGGTGGCCAGATCATACGCTGGAATTGTCCGGAATGTTCTTCAAACCAATCGCGAACAGTTCTGACCCGGTGACATGGCGCATTGTCATCCATAAAAATCCCATCGTTGTGTGGGTACGTGAAGTTCGTGAATGGCTGCAAGTGATCTGCAAGCAGCTGAACATAACCATTTCCATTCAATGATCGGTTCAGTTGCACCAGAGGACCGAATCCATGCCATGTAAAAACAGCCCACATCATTATGCAGCCACCACCAACTTGAACAGTGCCTTGCTGACAGTTTGGGTCCATGGCTTCGTGGGGTTCTGCGCCACACTCGAACTTTACCATCAGCTCGTAACAACTGAAATCGTGACTCATCTGACCACGCCACGGTTTTCCACTGGTCTAGGGACCAGTCGATATGCTCACAAGCCCAGGAGAGTCCCTGCTGGCGATGTCGTGCTGTCAGTAAAGGCACTCGAGTCGGAATTCTGCTGTCAAAGCCCAAGGAAGACAAATTTCGCCGCACAGTCCAATCGGACACGTCCCTCGTACGTCCCACATTGATTCCTGCAGTTATTTGACGAAGTGTTGCGTATCTATTAACATTCACCATTCTACAAAGACGTCGGCGGTCTCGTTCCTTAAGTGCAGGTGGTCGCCCACTGCGCTGTCCATGATGGGATGGGATGCCTGAAATTTCATACTCTCGGCAAAATCTTGATACTGTGGATCTCGGAATGTTGAATTCACTAACGATATCCGCAATGGAATGCCCCATGCGTCTAGCTCCAACTAACATTCCACGTTCAAAGTCTGTTAATTCTCGTCGTTCCGCCATAAATCACGAAAAACCTGTTCACATGAATAACTTGAACACAAATGAAAGCTCTGGAAAACGAACTGCGCATTTATACTTTTTCGCTGCGATACTACTGCCATCTGTATATCTGCATATTGTTATCTCATGACTTTTGTCACCTCAGTGTGTGTGTGTGTGTATATATATATATATATATATATATATATATATATTCAGATAAGCGATAGTAGGCGTCATCAGGATAAACGGATTAAAAATCCACACAAAATAGGGTCCAAAACGTCGTTTAGTGAGTGAAAATAGCAAAAATTTAGGGAATCCAAAAACTATTGGAAAATTTAAAAAATTAATTAAAAAATAAATAGTGTTTCAACATTAACTTTTTAAATGAAAGCATATTCTTTAGAGCCCCCCCTTGTATGTAATATGTTTACTTGATGATCCCGGGTGTCGTCAATCACTGAAAACGAAAAAGTAGTTTAGAGCCTAAATTTGAAAAAAATAATAGAGTTGAAGGAGAATAAGAATTCGAAAATATAAGAAATTTTATATTCTGCAATTTGATATAAGCGTGTAGTGTGAAAATTGGGGGGAGGGGTGTAAAGATATGCAAGAAAAACTAAAATGAGAACAA
>JAOUZG010020842.1:4165017-4191784 GCA_026289955.1 Argiope argentata
TATATATATATATATAATATCAGATACAACAATTCTGAAAATACCGAATGACGTAGAAGCTCAGCATGATCAAAAATTTTGTATTCAATTTTTATATTCCAAAACAATTAAAATCCAACATGACTGGGATGGAATGAGAATTAAGTAATCATTTTAAGTAGAACTCATTCTATTAAATAATTTTATTTGCAATCTTATAAATCTAAGAACTAAAGCATTCCTATGACTATCACCATACGTTGGTCAAATGGCCATGAAATTGATGATTGAACAAATGCCATGTTCTAAATAAGTTTTTAAAATATATTATAATAGAAAATAATGGCAACTTTTACAAATGTTAAAACTGAAAAGAAATTGTCTTATCGCCTCTTATTTCGAAAGTGTAGTAAAAGTCTTTTTTGAACGTTTAACATTCCTAAAGTTTATGAAAACCTGTCTTTTAACCTATAAGCAAAAATTCTTTAAAAAACATTTTTCAGATGAAACAATACATATATTTTACGAAGAATTAAGTACTTTGTAAGGGCCGTTTCTGAAGTGCCCAGAAATGTTTTTCACATTTAAACACTTTTCATGACGTATTTTGAGGAGACTTTGGAGTTTAGCCAGTCGAAGACGCAATACGACTGTTCGAATGTTATTGAAGATGTTATCGCCACTATTGTGGAACAATCAATAAATATAGTTGTAGGCTGTCACAGTGCAGTGACACGGCACTCTGGTATTCCTTACACTACAGATCTGAGAAAAATGCTGCATTTTTACGTGCATAAAATTCAGCAGTTGATGCTCATCGACAAGGAAATGCAACTGTTTTTTGCATTGATATTTTTTGGCTACTGTTGAAATGGATAGTAGCTATGGCAGATTCTATAAAGCGATGAAGTACTTTTCCATCAAATGGAACAATTAGCAGCCATAACTGTTGCATTTGAGACACGGAAAACCTTTTCTATTTTACAAGAGATTCCACTTCACTCACCGAAAATTATAGTCTGATGTGAATTCACGGCCATATTTATTCTTGGACTTTTATTTTACGATGAGGCTATGTGCAATGGCCTCGTGACATGTACCGTGATGGCCAGAAAGTACCAAAATGTGTTCAAAAAAATTTTTGTACCCTAAATGCAACAGTGCTAAAGTCTTGATTCAACTACTTTTATGCAAGATGTAGCACCTCCACACAATGGACAGTGTACAGCAGTTTCTTCAGCAACATTTTATTAATGACAGAGAAATTAGTCATGAATTCCCGACAACCTGACCATCTCGTTCCCCAGATTATAATCCCATAGATTTTTGGCTGTGAGTATACTTTAAAAATATTATTTATCCAGGACATCAGTTAACCTTGGAAGATTTGAAAGACAGCATATCTCTGCTAGTGAAAAGCATCACAATCTAACAATTACAATCCCCAGTGAGCAAGCTGCCCACAGAATACATCTAAATAAAAGGAGTCACATTGAGAAATGTCCCTTGCACCGATAAGGTCATCGTGTTTGAATGTTTGATACATTTGAATAAAGTGAGTTACAAATGTATATTTTGGATTCTTTTCAGAATGTTTTCAGCTGTATTGTTCTACCTAGCTGTGTTTCTATAACTACTTTTTTTTCCTGCACAATCTACCTCTCCATGTCTTAAATAGTATGTTCAACAATTTTGGAGCCTTTATGCTGTTGTATACTGAATAGTTAACTATATAGAAAGTTCAGAGCAAGGGTGTTTTAATTCCATGTACCTTGTGTATTTTCCGATTTTTGTTGAGTGCATCACTTGTTTGAATACATAGAACCATCTTTAGAACCTTCAGAATTTTCGATAACAACCTTGTATTACAAAAATTACTTTTTGTCATCAATATGCATACTATTGTAATAAATACATTTATCTTACTGGAAAAAAAACATTTTCATCATTGTTTACAGTCTTTTTCATTGTTAAATAATACGATAGGACATAGAAAGATAGAAAAATAATAAAATTCGAATTTCTGGGAGATAATAAATATTAAGAAAAATAGAATTTACAGTTAACTTGAAGCTAGTAAAGATAGAAAAGCAATAATGAAACAATGAAAGTGCACCAAAAATGCATAAATCAAATCAAATTCTCCAACAACAAATATGTGTTTCTTAGCATCATGTATGAAATTTTCTTTAAAAATATTTTAAAATATAAATTTAAAAAAAATCTCTCAAAATCTTTGCACTTAATGTTTTCAAAAAGAAATATGAATGAAATAAGTCTGATAAATGCTGTTATCTGTATCAACTACAACAAACAAAATAAAAAAACTTCTAGAATTTATAGACAAAAATAACAAAATAAAATAGATAGATTCATGGAAATGGAGGTGTTTTATTTGAATTTTCTTTTCAAAAAGTTTTAAAACACAATATCAGCTTCAGATTTTTTTTAAAAATTTCACATGATGACACAAGTTGGAAATTTAATTAAAAATATAATATATTTACCACAAATCATTTCATATGAAAAGAATGATCATTAAAATCAATACTTAACTCAAACCATTTGGTAGCTAACAATTATCTTATGCATATTATCTTTTTACTTGCAACAATAAATAATTTCTACAAAAAAATGTGTCAAAATCTTATCAAATTCTTAATTAGTTCCTGAAAAAAAAATGTAAAGCTTTGATCAAATTTTAAAACAGGCAGGAGGTGAAAAAAACAGGTTCTTTTTTTTTAAATAAAAAATAACAAAGTGAATTTTCTTTAAAGTAACACTCATGGCAAATCTAAATATTTAACTGATATATACTTCTCATCAATAGTATTAAATTAGAAATTTTAACGCAATTTTGAAAAGAAACCTTCACAGTATATTGATAAAATGGAAAATAAATAATGTGTTCCTAACACGAGAGTCACTTCACAATATTAAACTAACAACTAGCAGTTTCAGCAGTTTATAATAGATTTATGAAAAATTGCTTGAGAACACAAATATCACATATATAGTATGCAAAATATTACACAGACTAGAACAATGATGGCTCTTCTAAAATTAAATATACTTGATTTATAAATGAATTCTACAACAAAATCACATAAATCAAAAGTGTTTTTTTGTTTCAATGTGCCATCTGGTACAAGTTCAACGTACAGTTATAAATAGATCATCAGCAAAAACATTAAGATCAGTCTTTGCATCTCAGCAAATGAAATGAAAAACTACACTGATTATTGCATCATGCTCAGTGCAAATGTGCCAACAATATTAAAGAGTAAAAATAAAATAAATCATGTAGGATCACAACTTGATTTGTTTTCAGTATCTTTTAGCATCCCACCATTCAACTCCCACAAAGGAACATTGTTCTTTTTCAAAGCAACCTGTAATTAAGAAACAAATTCATATAATTTACAAGTATCATGAATGAAATGCAATGATTATAATTTAATAAATCCAATCCTAATATATATTATAAATGTACATTTTGTTATTGATTAATTTTATTATTCAAATTACAAAATTAAAAATCAAAATATTTTTGATTGTATCCATTTCGTAGAAATGTTACATAAAACAGTTAAATATTAGTTAATGATACAGAGGGATGAAAAAGAACTGCTTATAGTTAAAATAAAAGCATGCCATAGTACAAAAGTATGAGGTAATATAGTAACTGTATAAAGAAATTTAAAAAAATTAGGGAAGTTTCCTTTTCTATTTTAGTTGCATTATAAATATCATTACATTATTACTATAAGAAAACAAATAATTGTCATAAAAATGATTGCAATTAAAGATATAGAAAAATATTTACATCATTAAGATGTTATTAAAATATTAATATTTCAATAAAAATGCACAACAAAATATAATACTATTGATAAGATCTTATAGAAAACCTAATCCAAAATGCATGAAATGCTTCTCATCAATTAGATAAAAAAAACTAATTGAAAATAATATTTACAATAATTATGGTTTGAAACTAATAATATCAATTAAAATTATTAGACAGAATTTGTTTTCTATAAATTATGGAATAACTAAAAGAAAAAACTTATTTATTATACACTATTATAATCTGAAAAATATAAGAACATATATAGATAGTCGGTAAAGAGGATAAAAATTATGTATATTAAAATGGCTATTGCATACAACTTTTGGGTTTTACTAGTAAATCCCTGGAAATGTTTCATCAGCATTCTTGGCAACAGAAACAATTTTACTTTTATAGAAACAGCCAGAATATGCTATTTAATGATTATAATTAATATTCAAACAATGTTATTTAGAAAGCTAAAGAAGTTGTCAATTTTTCAAACAATAAATGGATTATATTATAAAATCATGTCCTTTTGAAATGCCATATTTATAAAAAAGATGTTAAGAAATCATGAGAGTGAAATTTTCTCTCTGGTGAATTAATAAAATGATTTTATAATTAGATATTAAACCTTATGTAGAATTTCTTCTCTGATGCATCAGATCTCAGGCCGCATTCCCACTGTTTAGCTAATACTACATATCTTACTTTTTCGAAAAACTTTTTTGAATAGTTCTCTCTACTATGTCAGTTTGAAGATTGAGAGAAGGGATATAGTATGTTGTCTTAAATGTTAGAGTTTTTCATACTTATTTATATAATTATCAAATATATCTTCAGCCTAATTTTAATTCTCCATATACTACTCAAGCCTAAACAGATTAACATAATGAAACACAAATAACATGGATTGATAATTTAACTATTGGCAAGTTTTTAGAGAATTTGGAAGTTTTTAGAATTGGTTCTTATTCAAAGAAAGTTTAACTAACATACATTTAATAAGTTTAAATTATTTATTTTTATATGCTTTTAAAATGTCTTTGTCTAAATGGAGGTGAAATGTTTTTTCGGAGAAGATTTAATTTACATTATAATTAAAGTGGCTAAACACATTTTATAACACTTAAATAAGATAAGATTTTAGATAAGAAATGGAAAAAATATTTTAATAGAAAAATATCTTGCCCAGTATTTTTCAATGAATAATTTCCCTTTTTAATTGGCTTTTTTTGGTAATTTCATAATTCCAAGCAGGATTTCATATGCAGAAAATGGTTTCCACAAGAGGACAACTTTAGAAGATGGCAAAGAATGAAATAAACAACACTTTGTATGAAAAGGATTGGAGGATAGCTTTCAAAGAATGGAGTGAACCATTGAGAAACTCAAAACTAAAATTTCTGCACAAAAGAATACCTTACCAGAAATGATAAGATAGATTAGATGAAATAAGAGTAATTGAAGCAGCTCATTCTAGATTGCCATACATGTTCTTCATGTCACATATATTTCTTCTCCATCATAGAATGTGTAAAAATTTCATAATCTTTTTTTATTTTTAATGAATAAATAATTAAGTTATCATAAAAGACCAATGGATTCACTAAAAACCATCAATATAATAAAGTAGTAGATTTTTTTTCATTTATTAGTCTTTTAATTTCTCCTTGGCAGTTAGGCTAAAATTTTAATATAAATTTCTAAATTATACTAACCTATCATGACCAAGTGACATAAGAAGTCTAACAGATATAATCTCAATGAAAAAAAAATATTGCTGCATTTCTGGTTCTAAGGTATTATGATATTAATCACTTAAGCAAATGAATATCAATCAGTTATGGGAATTAGATACCAAAAGATAGAAGAAAAATCAAAAGCCTGCATAGCTAAAGCCATTCAAAAGCTAAAGTATTTTTATACTTGAATTTCAGTGGCGAGAAAGAGAATTTAAAAAATAAGGAAAAATCTAATTATATATATATGCATACTAGTTCTTACCCGCAACTTCGTACACATGGAAATTTTGATGTGTATATGTGAGAACTGACAGTCTAAAATGTTATTAAACTGTATGCATGCACAAATTTTCAACGTCAATTGGAGCAACACAAAGACGTGAATTTTAAGCACCAGTTGGGGTAATGCAATGCAGATTAGAAAATTTTAGTTTCAATTCATCTGTTTTATTTTCATTCAAAAGCACTTCTGAAGGAATCAAAAGATCTATTAACTAACAATGTTTAATTTTAAATTTATAATACACTGCAAAAATAAACAGAATTGTTTGAAATAACTGTTACGTCTAACATCATTAGCGTGGGGGGAAATGTTATGTTATTAAAACCATAAGGGTACTTTTCCGTTTGTCAGACACAAATGTACAATCGCCAAAGAAATTTGAGAAAATTTGGCGGAATTCTAAATTATTTGCTAATGGAAACATACCACTTTCAGCATATATAAAAAATATATAGCTAACACAAATACAATTTACCTACAAAAACACACAGTGGAAAAGTTTTAATATATAGTCATTTTCGCCAAAAATATAGTTTGTCTATCAAATTTTAGCGAAATGTCATTTCCAATCACAAGGTTCCGATGCCCGTTGCAGCAAATTAACGGAAAATAGAAAAATATCAATACATGCAATAACATGGAATGCACTAAAAAATTTAATCGAAAATGATGAAAATAGGCAAAAGAAATAAGTACAGCAAGAAAAAAAGCAAGAGAAATGAACAGGAAATAACAAATTATATTAACACAAGAACAGCATAAGAAAAAAATTTAATAAACATTCCTTTAGAATAGTAAGATAATATTAAAAGAACACTGGAAATAGAAAAATAAAAACAAACCATTCAAAAAGCTCAGGCAGATGTTTTCAGATTTTTTATTTTTGGGCGAAAAAGTTAGATTTTAATTTATAAAAAATTAACCACTCAATTAACCGGAATAAAAATTAACCTATGTTCTTCTGTAGACTATAATCTATCTATGTGCTAAATTTCATTGAATTTCCTTCAGCCGTTCTGGCGTGATTGAACCCCATCATCCATCCATCCAAACTTTCACATTTATATTAGTAGTATAGATGCGTGTGGGTACTTTTGCCTAAATATATGATAAATATTAATATATTCAAAATTATGGAAACTTTAAAAGAGAGACGTGCAATAAGGGAACTGGCCCAAAATTCCCAAATAACATTGATGGTTAAGATCATAGTTAAAAGGTAGAAAATAAAATTCTGAAATGTTTAAAGCAAGTCACAGCTATACAGAGTTCCAAAGGTATAATAGCAATCTAAATAAAAAGTATATATATATCTATATATACATGTGGGAAAGCATTTTTCAGACAACAAAATGTGAGCACAAAATGCTTGAACAAACTTTCTTAATCACAAATTTCCCTCAATAGCAATTATTTAAAAGACCACTTATTAATTTCCAACATTTAATAATCTATGTGTAAAGCATATAAAAATACATGTTCTTATATATGTTAACATGAAACACACACCACAGGGAAAACTCTTGAAATTGGTCACACTGTCCCATTATATCTACAAAATACAAAGAAAACGAACAATATATTATCATGAACTCCGGAGTTTTGTTGTTACTTATGGCACTTGACATAGACAAGCCCCGCTGATACATCAGCAGATTTTAAGCCGGAGATATATGTCTCTTGAATTACAAGTGGTGCCATCTAGAGCCAAGAGTATGACTTAGCTACACACATACAACAACCCTTTTTAGGGAGTGAATGTCATTCATGAATATTCATTCACTCATCTTAGATTGTAATTTAGACCAGAAACAGAGAACAATCATCTTATAATCCAGTACCCCCAGTGGAATTACTCTCGACATGGGGGACTTTATGACCATGAACAGATTTAAAGAGCGCCAGCCACCACACACTTGGGGAATCTTTTGGTCGGTGAGTTTCGAACTAGTAACCTAAAGAGTACGAGTCCAACGTTCTACCAACCAGGCTATCCCGGCCCAAATACTGGTGCAGTTATCATGCACTCCGGAGTTTTAACTGTATCATTGACCAACTGTAAAGTACTTGTGTAACAATATCCTATACCACTCAGTGGTACTATTGGCAATATACATAATTAATTTTTACTCATACTACACTAATAATGCTCCAAAAATATCGCAAAGAAACTGCAAGGGTTTTACATTTTGCCAAGGAAATGGCTGTGCACAGATAGATCCTTTAATCATAAAAATGTGTGGCTTATAACAAATACAACCTCCTATACAAAAAAAACCCTGTTTATTTATTTATATATTCTGTTAAGGATAATGGGGATTTACAAAATTAACTCTCATTTTTAATACAAAATATAGCAATATTTAACTTTTTTTTACCTTTAAACATTTTTGATATTCTTGAAATAGTGGCTCACACACACTAATATCTCCACCTTTATTTTTTAAGAACTTTTCAGAATACCAGGCATTAAAACATGCTTCATACTTTTGTTTCAGTTCCCTACAATCCTTACCAATGCTCTCCATCGTAGTAGTTTGAAGAAAATAATCTCTTAATAATGAAAAACTTTTTCAGCTTCTGTTTCAGCCTAGTAAATAAAATAAACATAATTAATAACTTGAAAATTTAAATAAATAGCTCTGCTGGTTAGCACTTTTATATTACAATAATGTACTACAACAAAACATTACAAATTCTCCTAAACACTAATTCTATTCAATTAGAGTAGTTATTTTTTACTCATGAATATTATTTTTAAAAAGCTTCTGACAATCTATTTTAATAAAATGAAAAATCGCCATTTATTTTAATAACATTACAATTTAATCAAAAGTTCAAAAATGATCTCATTCCATAAATTTTTATAAAATGATAAACTTATAATATTGAATACACTAATAAAAAAAGTTTTAAAAAAGTTTTTAATAGATATTATAGCCAATTTTTTATTTTTTATTTCTTGTGATATTCATTTTGGTTTAAGAAAGAAAAAAAAGACTTAAAATGGCTAAAGGAAATCTAGTATAGTGTAGTTGGCACTGCACTGCTAGATAAGCAAATGATTGTAGCCAAGAGACTAGATTCTAAGCAGACAAATAAAATTTTAATGTCAAGAAAATTATCTTCCATTATTAATATTCTAAATTTTTAAGAACTGAACTTTTTGTTTTGAATATGATGTATACAATTACATTTTAATATAAATTAAAAAATTTTATTTCACATTAGTAATATTTCTCAAAAATGGGATACCACTATAAAATTCTCATTGAAGTACTTTAAACAAAACTTCCCATATTTTTCGGGAAGTTATAACTTAAACAAATTTAAATCCCATATTTTTCGTTTTTCAATGAATATCCAAAAATTCCTTTTTTTAAATTGCACTCTGTCTTATTTTTCATAACATTGCTTTGTTTTTTTTATATATAAAAAAACACTTTCTATTCTTTACTATACAAATAAAATATTTAAGGCTTTCATATTTTTATTTTTTCTACTTTTAAGTCTTAAATGTATTTCATTAACCAAGGTTTAAATTACATTAAGGAACATCATATTTTGCATTTCTGGCTGACATAACTTCACGAAGTCCTAAGCTAAATTAATGCAAGAATTGACAATTAAGAATTCTAAAACAATTAAAATATTGTACAATCATTAAAAATCATTAACAATAAAAAAATTTAGAATTATAGTACATGTGAAAGTAAGTAAAAAATCGATTATCAAATTCCAATCTTACAAACATGGTGCATGAAAAGTTCTATTTTAAAAAAAATGAAGAAGACAGGATTGTTAGAGCCTTTTCTTGTACTCATACTGAAAGTAACATTACAAGTAAATTTGGTAAAAGAATTTTTAAATAAATCTTGATAAAATTTTAATCATCTTCCGACAAAAAATATTCTTGTTTCTAAGAATGTGGTATCAATAAGAAAAATTATTTTTTAAATGATAACCTTTAAAACTGACAATTTTTTCATAACTTTTTAAATTTTATTGCTATTTTTTATATATATTTAATAGAAAAACACCTTCATATTTCTTTTTATTCTGATTGATTATAGCCTTTTCTTAATAGGCAGTATAGTTGCTGTAACAAAATAATGACACCTCTGTAAACATGAATCAGTGTAATTAAATTATTGATTTATCTCTCCTCACAGAATTAAACAATCAATCTTTTGTTCAACAATTTTAAAAATGGTTACATGTCTATGCATATGGATCAATGTTTAACAATGAAGATAAAGAAGGAGCCAGTATATGTTGTAATCTCTTTTCAAGTTCTGCATCGAATGGTGCTTATTTCAACCATTATGATGGCGAAGTTGAGGATATTTATATTCTATTAAAACAACTGGTATTCCATTTCTTGTCATTCTACAGAGTAATTTTTTTTATCTGATTCGCTGTCTTCTCTTCAATCTCTTGCAAGTAGGCAATACAACAATAATAATACATGTATACTTAAGTGCAAAGAGCTCTCAATGTGAATCTGTTTCTTTTCAGTGGATCCCAATACATTGTGGGATTCCTAGGAATGAAGCCGCCAACATTTTGGCCAAAAGGAGTGCAAGAGTTCTTCAGAGACCTTTGGAAAGTCACTCATTTTAGACAGTCAAATTCCTGATCTATGTATATATATATATATATATATATATATATATATATATATATATATATATACACCTCCAAGATAAAGCAGAGAGCACTGAGTGATTCTGCTGGTAGACCATGGGCCTAACTCCTTCAGGACACTCAACTGATCCCAGATTTTTCTAAAAATACAGCAGTGGTCCTTTTCCACCTTACTACAGACCCAGACTATTTACCAGTATTGATTTGTATTGGTTTAAGCTTTGTGATTCCCTTTAAGTCCTCTGTGCAGGCAACATCACAGTTTTGATGCTACTTATCTTTACTTGTGCTCAGCACTTGTGATATTAAACTGGAAAATTCAGAATTATTGGAAGGCAAGAAATCTAATGGTGTCAAAAGAAGACACATTTTCCTGTTTTTATAAAAAAATATCTATTTTAAGAGGTGTTTGGAGATTTTTTCAAAAATAATATAGATACTAAATGCATTATAATTTACACAGGCATATAATAATGAAATAAATACTTAAATTATCAAACATATAAACATATAATAAAATTAAGATTCATATGAAAGTATAAATTCACTTTAAACATATTTGGTACTTTCATTATTAACTATTTCTACCATTTAAATATTTCTACAAACATCACATAATCAAGCAACTCATTTAGAATATTTTTGCATATCTGAATAGAAAATGCTAAAACGGATGTAAAATAACCACTTTGCATCTAGCAGATCCAAGCATTATAACACTCCCAAGGAAGAAACGAATGGGTAACCGACGGTAGTGAGCCATCGCTCCCTTTGTTTACTATTTGGCGATAACCCTTGGCGACCATCCACAAAAAAGTAAGTACCCCCCTTTAAAGCTATTCAGAAATAAATGATGAAAAAAATATTGATTATAAATATTCTTGTATATGGTATTCTCAGCAATAATTAATATTAACTGGAGTTAAAAAGGTGTTTTCATTTTTATAAATAGAAGAAGAATTAGAAAGGCAGATTTAAATTTGGAATTAGAGATACAAAACTGATTGCAGCATTTATGGTTATATTATCTATATGACTTAAACATGAACATTTATTAGTTTTATCTTAATAACATAAGAGGCTAGAAATATATAATATATGTTGCTATTGCATTTTTAAATTTAAAAAAAAAAATCTTAAGCAATTACTATTGAAAACTTCCAAAAGATTTTTCAGAACAGTACAAGACATAATTTTTTCATGTCAATTAAAAAACATATAAATTATTACAGTGGCATAAAAAAAATTGCAAAATAATTAGTGTTGCAGTTTATAGTACCTACAGAATGTAATAGGAAATAAAAAAGCAGCATGGAAATTATATGATGCTATCTACATATTAAAATTATTAAATTAGTTAAAATTATCTTGAAACAGAATAAACAATGATTTTCAAGTATGGATAAAATATTTCTAAATTGCACTAATGGACTTATACATAAATGAGATTTAAATTGTATTTTTCATTCTTGAATGATACATTAAAACGATATCAATACAAATTATTATCAGCTTTCAGTTAACAGCAAAAATCTAAATAAGTTTTAAATTTTAACCATAAACGATTACTTGCATAAGAATCACGTTTTAACGATTTGAACATTTGTTTACATCTCATGGTGCTCAGGGTGAAAATATTTCGTAACCGGAACCGGAATCTGTAGTTGTTAAAACAAGGAAAATATCCCAATAAACATGTGACTAATACAAACCAATGAAATCAAAACACAAACATTTGGTGATTACCATAGGATCTAAATTATTATTTCAAGTCGGGTTTTTTTCTCTCAAATATTAAATTTAATAATAAAATAATAACTAATCTAATTATCTAATTTATATTATAAATTTTCCAATATTTTTGTATTTCCAATTCCAAATAAAATACCATCTTAGAAATAAAATAACTTTGCAGTGAAGACCAACAAACCAGTTCTAGGAAACCGGTCTTAATCCTAGAACAGGAAAATTACATGTGCAAAATACTCAAATCATTCATAGTGCTGTTATTCATTAAGAAATTCTTACGATTATCTGTTGGAAGTCTATTAAAAAAATCTTTAATCTTTAAAGTATTGCTAGTTTATTTGTTGTTAAGTTTTAAAAGTTGATAAATTACCGCCTTTTAAAGAGATTACCAATTGGCGGAAGTGGATGTGAAGATTCTGTCTGTAGTGTTCCGAAGATAATTCGTATTGTATTTTGATTTTTTTTCTAATGGGATTTTACTATGGAGTTTTCTCTTTGCTTACATGGGACGAGGTCACTTCCTCTCTCTTGTCGGAGTTGAAGTATCGTTGTTTGTTGATCTGTAAATGTGTTATTTTTTACGTACGTGTTTTGCTTATAACCATCAGAACTGCCCAAATTGAAAAAAACATTTGTAAAATGAATAACGAACAAAAACCATTCGTTCCAAAGACTCCTATAGATTTCCAGAAATTAAAGTTGGAGCGACTAATGGCAAATCCTGTGAGTAAAGTGTGTTTTTGTGGTAAATTTTATAAGTAAATATTTTCATTTACTATTTTACTGATATGATTATGTGGTATAAAATTTCAAAATAATTTTTATTTTCTTCCATTATCCATTTGAGTTCCCCCCATTCTTTTTCCTATTAAAAAAAACTGATTAAAGACTTCACATAATTTACTTGTAGTAGCATAATTTAAAGAAAGGATTACATTACATGTGAATAAATCAAAACCGATGCTAATTGAAAGAAATTTATTTTATTGTTTGTCAACGATAAAGTATAATAAAGTAGAGAAACCAGAATGATTAGTTTTTAATAATTAATTGTTATAAGATTGTTATTTAGTTTCTTTGTCATTTTCTTTATTTCATTCTCATATTTGTTGATTCTAAAATTAACTTGTATAACGATATGATTAAAAGTATTTTTGTTCTTTGGTGGAGAAAATACTGGTATACTTTTTGGTTATATATAATAAAAAAGTAGAGCTCTAATTATTACGATGAAAATTTCTCATGGTATGTTGTATAAAAGTCTTTAAATATATATAACATTCTCACGTTTGATATTGTCGTAAGTTTTCCTTTTCAAAGATAAATATCATAATTTTAAGACATTATGGAATGATTGTGTCTAAGTATGTATTTGAAATTTATTATAGAAAATTTTATAAGCTATGTGAATAATTAATATGTGTAATAATTTTTAAGAATACTTTTTAAAATGAACATGTTTAAAATCCTTCATGAAAAATGGATGAATGTGTTAAAATTCAGTCCTTTTTGTAGGAAAAACCTGTGATAATTCCTGAAATGCCAAAGGAGAAAAAAGGTTTTACTGTGCCTGAATTTGTTCGTAATGTGATGGGTAAGACTATTTTTGCAATGCATTTTATTATAAATAAATTTTTAAATAGTTATAATTATTGTGGGTACTAACATATTAACACCACTGCAGTCAGAGTTGCGCTAGTGCAGTGTGGATTAGCAACACTTAAAACCACCAAATCTGCAGCTTTTTAGGGCTTGAGGTAAGGTAAAGATTAGAGGGAAAATCACCTAGAGCTTCATTTTACTTGCTCTAGGTGATGATTTTGATAAATTTTGCGCTTGTTTTGGAAAAAAAAAAACATATTATGAGTAGATTGGCAGGACTTGAAAACTGCCAAACCTGTAGCTGCTGTGATGTTAATACGTAAGTACCTAGTTTTGAAAAATAAATTGTTTATTATTAAATCATACAGCATGCTCTGAGTGAAAATTTATGTACATGATAATTTTTAAACAGTGATTATTATACTATTTTTAGCCTCACTATGAAGTTAGAACAATCTTTTTGTTATAAGAAGTTATGTAGAAAATGTACCTGCAAAAGTAATGCTCTTGTTTGCGGTCTGATACAATTGCTTTGCTGTTTTTATTTATTCTGTTTATCCCTTTTTTGCTCTAATTAGTTAATTGTTTTACTTTCTGCTTTACTTAAAGCATCTCTTGTTTTGATTGTTTGATTTCTAAAACAAGAAAACTGGTAATGAAAGCATACATACACACACACCATATCTCCTAATCTTTTGAAAGAAAGCAATTCCCTAATTCATCAAATACTTTCTAATAAGATAATTGAAATTTCTCCTTTTTTTATATAAAGATTTATAATGACATAATAGGATAAATGGATAGATGTAACTGTTTTTTGTGAATATAAATCTAATTTTATTGAAAAATTATCTACTTTTTTTATCATAATGCAGTCTCTAAATTTTATCTGTTAAAATTTGATTCTATTTATTTAAGTGGCTTCAATAAATACCTATGTAATTATAATGCAACCCTTAATTTATTAACTTATTTTTAAGAAAAATTTTACTTGCAAAAAATGTAGTATTATTACCACATTTTACTTCAAATCTTTATTTTAATGTTTTTAAATTTCTTTTATCAAAAAACAAAAATTATATATATTTTAATATTTATGATGTTTGAATGCTGACTTTATATAAAAACTTGTCTTTCATTATAAAATAAGGAACTTGAAAAGTGATAAGATCTGATTGTTCACACTCATGCAATATTATATAAAAATGAAAAATAAAATTTAATAGGGGATACAAATATAAATCTGTGTATGAAAGTAAAATTTTTGTAATTTCTTTTTATGTGTAAGTTTAAGAAATAAACTTATTATAAAAAAAACTATATATTTTTCTTATATCATGCATACTATACTGCAGATTTTTCCAAGTTTGATTTGAGTTTTCTGCAAAAATTATTCTTTTTTATATAGGCTCGAGCGCTGGAGCTGGCAGTGGCGAGTTCCATGTTTATAGACATCTAAGACGGAAAGAATATACCAGACAGAAGATGATTGAAGAGAAGGGTGAAAAAGTGAGTTTGATATTTTAACGTCATGAAGTATTTAATATAATTTCTCTAAATGTTTTTTTTTTTAATCTCTGCTTAATTTCTTCCATCACTTATATTTATCTGGGTCTGTAATTATATTCTTTACAGATTTTCATTTAACAAGTATTTTGAAAAAAGAAGAAAAAAAAAGACAAGCTCTTCTATCAATTTTTTACTTTGAGTGTCTTGTAAAATTACTAAGAGTAAATAGTATATTGAAATTAGTCATTTTTCAATAGAACTTAGAATTTGAAATGCTAAAAGCTGTAGGCAATTATTTTTCAGAGAATTAAGCTAAAAGATAAACTAGCTAAAATATGATAGAAAAATTGAATGGAATACAAATTTACAATAGAGCAACAATCCTAAGTGCAAAGTAATAATGACATGTGTGTATATATGTATATATTGTTTTAGATGGCAGAATGAAATAAGTCATTGATCTTGCATCCCATTTAATCATTTTGATATCTATCGTGCTGCATACAGTTTTTTAAAAAATTTATAAACTTTTATTAGATTTATAGTGTTAAATAAAAATGCTTTTGTTTCTGGTAATAATTGTTTGTCCTTTATGAAAATTATTAGGGCAAATATCCATGATTTTAGTGGATAATTTCCCTTTGAAATACCATTTTGTTTTAAAATTTCTTGACAAATGCTACCTTATTTTATAAAATTCTGACTGTGGCATTCTCTTAGTGTTGAATTCATGCTTTTTAGGAAAGATTAGATGAAGAGTTCCATAGAAAAATGGAGGAAAATCAAAGAATGATAGAAGAAAAAACAGCAAAGAAAAGAGCAAAAAGGTTCCTTTTCATTTTTTATTTTTATTATTTTTTTTCTATATGCTACTTTCCCATTTAAGTGAATAAAAAAATATTTTTATTATAGCTATTCAAAATTTAATAAAAATTATCCTCATGTGATAAGTTTGTAATAGCATTTTTATTTATTTAAAAATAGTTGAAAGAATTTTATCTTGTTTACATTGTCTTGTTTGAGTATTTTTAATCTTGTATTTTGAATACTGCTTTTTAAAAATTGAATATTTATGTTAATTACTAAAAACTTGGTTGCTTATACACTCACTGGCCAATGAATAAGAAACTTTTGAGGTGTGCATTTAAATGCGTGCTAAGGCTGAAACTTGTGAATTTTTTGTTATGACCACCATTTGAAAAAGAGCTTATTGTTAGTGCCCATTTAGTAGGCGCCTTGACTTCAAAGATGGCAGATCTCACTCGGTGCTCAAACACACCCATATCAAAGGTTTTCTAAAGTTGGAATCATAACCCACAGTTCTTCTCTAGAAGAAGTAATTGCAGTTCGAGCTAAGTTTTTCAAGAGCATGATCGGCAGCATTTCTGACAAATTGTACAGCAGAACAGGGACTCTATTGTAATTCAACTGGCACAAATCGTCAGCCAAGACTCTTCCCAACAGATTTCAGTTTGAACCATGTGCAGAGGAAAGGAATGTATAGACGAGTGCCCGTGAGAAAACCACTCATTTCTGCCTAACACGCGAAAATTTGTTTGCTGTGGTGTCGAGAAAGAAGACACTCAGCATCTGAGGATTGAAAACAGGTAATGTGGTCGGATGAATCACTTTTTTCCTTATTTTGCACTGACAGAAGACGTCAAATTTGGCAAGAACCCCACAAAGTCATGAATCCATCATGCATTATTCGTATTGTGCAGGGGTCTGGAGGGAGTATCGTGATATGCTGGCATTGAAGTGGTTCCCTGGTTCCTTGAGGGTAAGCAAAAAGCCATGTGATACCTAGATATTCTGGCAGATTAAGTGCACCTTGCAATGTTTCATTTTTATCGTGACGGTGACAGATACTTCATGAACGATAATGCTACTATACATCGTGCCAAATGTGTTCAAAATTAATTTGGTAAGCGTCAGTCTGACTTTCAACACCTTCCCTGGCCTCCACATAGCCCGGATCTTAACACCATAGAAAATGTGTGGGATATGGTGGAAGTAAGCACTCGAATGCACTCTCCTCTTCCATCTAATTGATAAGATCTGAAAAGCTGCATAGCCAATGTATAGTATTCTTTAGATGTAAATGTACTCCAGAAGCTTGTAGACTCGATGCCCAAACGAATCAGAGCAGTTATCCGTGCAAAAATTTTCCAATAAAATATTAATCTTGGGTTTCTAATTCATTGGCCAGTGCGTGTATATTGAAATGATTTAATTACTTTCGAAATATAATAAATTTTATATAATGTACTTAAATTTATTGAGAATTTAAATTATTTACTTATGTAATTACAGAATTTTTATCATGCTTATTTAATGAATTAAATTATTTAGTAATCTATGAATTTATTTCAAGTTTTTTTAAATTCTGTATGTGGAGCTCTTTTTGCATCATCTGTAAATAGACATTTCTGTTTTAAGAATATGTTATCTGATGCCTCTTGAACCCATTTTTGATTATAAGAGCTGCATGATATTTAAATTTAGAAAAAAAATTAAGGTAGCTTTTTGCTTTGCAAAACCTTTTAAATGGACTGATTTCTTTCATTCATTTATAAAATGTTACGATCTTTCGATCATAAAATTACATCTCTGAATTTTATGTCGTTTTTTCTATGGCATACATTTTGTATTGAAATTAATATAATTTATTATTGTTATTCTAAGATATTTAAACAAGTATTTATAACCTGAATTTTACTTAAAATCAGTATTTAAAATAGTGTCATTATTATTATTCTGCAGGAATTTTTAAATTTCAAAATATTTCCTTAAGATTTTAATTTTCTGAAAGAGATTTTATTATTGTTGTTATTATTCTGATGTGACAGAAAGGGGATGGGGGCTCTCTTTTCTAGCATGTATAAATGTTATTTCAATTCTTTGATATTTCTGAAGAAAAAAAATCATCCTTAGAAATGATTTTCAGTAGCAATTTAATTAGTGAAAAAAAAATGTAAATGGTGGTGCGAGAAAAGTCAAAACAGAAGCTTTTAACTCTAAATTTTCAGTACTTGTGTATAACAACTGTTGTTTTTATTCAAAATTTTGACTTTTTATTTTTCATATTTTTAATTTAAATGCAATCATATTCCATTCTTTTGTGATACACTACCTTTTAAAGTTTAAATTCAGATGGGGGAAAAAACGTTAGGTAGCCTATTTAGGCCTAAAGGAGTATTTCATGAAGATTGTATGTATTATCTGTGTGTGTTCCATAATGTGTTATATTACTTCACTAAAACTCTGAAAATTATGAGTAAGCAAATATTGCAGTGAAGCACAAAGATATGTATATTTCATGGTAGATTTGGCTTGGCCTCTGGTACAACACAAGAATGCTTTGTATGGGTAATTCTTGAAGTATTTTTAGTGGATTTCCACATTAGCAAAACTCGAAATCCAAAGCCTCAAATAAAATAAAATAGAAAGCAGTTGCATATACAGATAATCAAAATTATTTATAAAAAGCCACTAATATTTCAGCGATTCAAGGTAAGGGTCAGCCATTTTGAAAATCTTAACCCTCTCATACAATATTCCTTGAAATGATTTTTTTTGAGGGGAAAAAAACAGGAAACAAGGGACATGTAATTTTTTTTTCTGTCATAATGTCCTACAATTAGATAAGTAAATAACTTAATAATAATTAACTACATTAAAAAATTAAAATTTTAAACTAGTACGGAAATAAACCAGTTAACTATAATATTAAAAAAACACAAATGTATTTAGAGAGCGCTTTTGCTGCTACTACTAAAATACAGATGAGCAAAATGAAAGTATATTATCGAGCTCATCAACAAAAAGATAGTCCAGCCTGATGACTTTCTAAAGGGCCACCACCCTGCCTGATGGAAACCCTTAAGAAAGTCATCAAACCGGATTTTCTTTTCTTTGATGAAATTGATGATTTTCTATTTTCGTTATGTTGATAATTTCCTTCTTTCATTTTGTTCTATTTTGTGTGTGTTATCTGCTTTTACTTAAAATATTTAAAAAATACAGAGAAAGATTAAGTGCTTTCAAGATTAAGTCAACTGAATTAACTGACATTTTTTCCCCTTAGTACGTGTCAGAAAAAAAAAACAGACTTTATAGCATGCTATAGTGGAAAGTAGGAATCTGCTTCATTTAAAATGGCATTTTATAAATCTAAAACCTTTTTTTTCCCTTCCCTCCCTCGTGTTTTATGTATTGGAAAGCTATGACTCAAAGAATTAAGGCATATTTAATTTTTCTATCAAATATGTATGCACTGTAATTTACTTAAATTTTAATCTGGAGGATATTCTTCTGCTCTCTACTTTTCCACTTTCTTCAAATATAAGAGCATTAGGAGAGAAAATGTTAGGTTAATTATTTAACTGAGCTTTGACAGATATGTGAGTTTAAATATGAGGAGATATTTAAATGATTTAAAACTCAAATTAAAAATATTTGGAATCATGGCTTTTACAGAAATAATTTAAAGTATTTTCTTTTTGAATGAAATAAGAATTTGATGTTGTATTTAGCTCAAAAAATAATTTGTTATATATTTCCAAATATTTTAATTCTTATTTCGTATATGTGTTTCTAGATTAAAAAGGAAAGAGAAACTAAAGAAATTGAAAGCTGAAGGTAGGTAAAAATTTGTCATTTTCTTATACGATACAAATTTATATGAATAGTTTATTATTTTTCTATAATTATTATAAAAATGTATTGTAAATATCTCTGTATGTAGGTCTTCTTAAACGGAAAGTTAAACAAGATGAGAAAGAAAAAAATTCTGAGGATGATTCTTCTGAAAATGAAAGCTCTAATAGTGAAAGTGAAAAAGATACTTGCAAAAAACAATCTGAAACTGAACCATCAGAATCTAAACAAAGAAATGAAAAGAGTGAATTAGCCAAAGGTATTATATAATACTTGTATGTTTGTTTTAATAGTTAATATATATTTTTTTTCTAAATGTTAAAGAATTTTACAATTATTTGCAGAATTTTACTTGAAGCAGAGGGGACAGCTCATTGCTGAAATGAATTTTTATTAATTTATTGATTCTTTTCTTTTTAATATATGTCAAAAACTTATTTAGATTATAATCTTTAAATCAATATGCCAAGTGTATTATTAATAGTAAACATGTTACATTATAAACATCTTATTGATGTTACTGAATTCTCTCTTCTGTTAATGAGTAATTAAATGGTTACTCTTCAAAAATAAAATAACTTTGCATTGTAATTTGAAATTTTATATCTGTGTAACTTTCTTGCTCTTATTCCTTTAATATTCTACTTTTACCATTTTTGATTATCTCCAAAAATCCATACATGCAGCTAGTTATAACAACGCTATTATTGGGTGGTATTACGACTTTGGAAGCATTCCCTTGAAATGCTCAAAGAAATTCTAAATTTTTGGCAATAACAATATTGATATACTGAATATCATCTTTTACATTTATATAATTTTCATATTTATTAAATGTCTTATTCTAATCTGTTCACTTGATGGTTTCTTACTGAGAATTAAAATTATTGCAGTTTTAACTAGCTAACTTCTAATTTTTATAGAACGAAGTTTTTTTATGGTCATCTTTAAAATGCTTTCCTTCTCTCCCCCCCCCATTTGATCTAACGCATGCTTATGTGATAATTTAGTGAGCTAGGTTTATTTTTTAGTTCTCTGATTAAAGTTAGGTTTGATTCACCTTCTATTTATTATAATTTATTTTAATAATTAATGTTATTTATTTATTTTAATGTATTTTGATTTCATTGACAGATTTTCTTATTTTAATGCAGGAATTTCATTTTGTATTTGTAAATGATTTTTTTTTCTGTTAGTAAAAGGATTGTTACTTTCTGATTAAGGCAAGACATTGGTAAAACCATATGAATAGAAAGAGACACCACTAAAAGGAAATAAATCATTTCATTCTTAAGCACTCCACCAATGCTCATATATTTTTATACTTTTTTTTTCCCTTGAGCAAATTTGAAAAAAAATTCTGAGATATGACTGATTAGCTAAAAGTTGGTCTGGATGACGATCTATCTTCTAGTATTGGTTAATATATTTACAAAAAAAAGAAAGAAAGAAAGAAAAGTTTGATTTTACATAATTGAAGCTTATTTGAAATTTAATAAGGGAAAATTATTATTGAGGTGGAGGGGGTGTTAGAGCATTAAATTTTGTCTGATATTGATTTTAGTTATAAGAGTAGATCATTCTGAAGATATTAATATGATCCAAAAAAATGTCAGGAGAATTTACTCCACCTCAGAAATATAGCAGAAACACTGGCCACCTGCGTTGCAAATGTTTTTGATTGTGATATTTCATATTCTTTCATTCCACAAAATGGGGAATTTTGTCTAATTATCTGTTTGGCAAACAAGAAAACTACAGAATTACTTTAGTTTTAAAATTCTTTTCTCATTCAATAATTCCAGATTTGATTCACTTAATGTTATTCAAATGAAACTCTACTTATCAGCAGAATAAAACGTATTAGACTGTTTTGTTGTATGTTACTGTAAAATTATATGCAATGATCTTTTAATTGGTTTTGCATTTCTTTTCTGTTTAAGAATCTTTTTTTAATCGTTTGAGCAGTATTATTATTATTATTTAAACCATTACATCTTTAAATCAACAGAAAATAGCTTAAAAATGCAAAGGTTTAAGTCTAAACAATTTCAAAAAGGCTTATAGATAACACATTTTAAAAAAACTGTTAAAAAAGTTTTGAATAACAATCGTAGTTAATGGCATATGTATGCATGTACTTAGGCAGGATATAATAAAAATGTTAGTTACTAATCAAACATTAAAGTTGTCCATTGTGTGGGATGTTGAAGACAAAGTAGCCCTGTATAGCTGCTAAATCCTTAGTTCAAATGTATAGTGGAAAGCAGTTTTTTCCATTAAATTATGCTGATTGTTTTGGAGAAACATCTTGAGATTCTTGGTTTGCACCTGGATCGGCGTTCTCTTTCTGTACCAGTTCTGTGGTTTCAGAAACAGAACGTGCCATGGCCACACTTGTTAACCCATCCACTACTGATGGACTTGCACAATTGGTTGCTGTCTGGGAAAGCTGTTTCTCTCCACTGATAGAACTTGCAAAGGATGGTGTTTTGCTGGCTGCTATAACTAAAATGAAGGAATATTTTAGTCTGAATTTATTAACTATCTAAATAACACAGGGTACACAATTGTTGTAATTTCTACTTGAAATTTAAAGATTGGTATTACTTTAAATATCAACGTTTGTGGGGCTTTGGGGGGAAGGAGGAGCTTTATAATTATGTAATGGGGAAAAACTATTTGATATTTAGTAAATTTTCAAATAATTTTTTGTCATATTTTATTATTATTATTAATGTATTTATTTTACCTTTTTGTGAATCCAAAATATAGAGAATTCATATTACAATTCAGCTGATACACAATACATGTTTAATAATTGGAAAATTCTAATATTGCCAGATATTTTAAATATACTATTAATGATATTTTGAAGACAAATATTTTATTGACAATAAATATTTCTTTGAAAGATGTTAATGCATTGCAAATGTAAAATGTTTAATTGGTCAAATATTGAATACTCAGATTTGATCGTATACAATATTCATGATGAATTTAAGAATTCATAAATAAAATTATATTGAAAATCTTTAGCATCTTTACAAATGAGATTTTAAAAATATTCTGACACCATTTATTCAAAAAAGACTTATATCCAACTTTGTGCAGTATCGGCAGTATAAAAATCTTTGTAAAAATATTTAAATAGCTGAAGTGGTAAAGATTTTTTTTTTTTTAAGAAAAACAAAAATTTATCGAAGAGAATTTTAATTAATAGAAGAGTAACCTATTTATTTAAGTAAAATGTCTATAAAATTAGAATCTTTGTTGTTTTATTTTCTATATGAGAGTAGCGTATCAAGAAAAAATTAAACCTTTAATATATGAATACTATTTATTTTTTAATGAAATTTTTATTAATTTAATTCTAAAAAAATTATTATAAATGGATTTTTAAAATGGAAGAAAGTTAATTTTCAATCAAATTCGAATATTCTGTAACAAAAATTATTCATAAATATGTATATATGCTGAAATAAATATTTTAAAGTATGTTCTTCAAATTTTTGCTCTTTTTTTTAACATATAGTAATATTGAATGTGTTTTTTTTTTAATAGAACAAGAATGCTGATCTTCATCTTTTTGTGGATACCCTTGTTTCTTCATTCCCTACAATGGATGCAGTTATTTCATTTTTTAAAAAAATAACTCATATTGAGTTGTACATCTTCATCCCATATGTATTATAAAGTCATGCATTTGAAGCTTAGCAAACTGGTCTGTTTTTATTTAAATAACAGAATACAATGTTATTGACAATGTTAACATCTTAATTTAACAACTTAATTTCTTTGTAACAGTATTTCATTTGTTGAATTATCATAGACATCTACTTGTTAGTCTTAAATGTACATTTTTTTTGTTGTATAAATTAATAATTTGAAATTTGTATTCAATAAAGAAAGTATTGTCATGTCATTGTCTCATGTTTGTAATCACATGACATTTTCTTAAGAAACTTGATGGAAGAAAATTTAAATTTATATAATTCAATATTGAAAAACACTTTTATTAGTGTATTTAAAAGGCATATTTTTTCACTTTAAATATCTCCTACTTATTTTTTTAATTTAAAATTCATTATTTAAAACAATATAGTTATCTTGATTATTTTATTTTTCATATCTTATAGCAAATGAAGACATTCAAATAGCTTTTATTTGAATGTCAATAAAACGATTATTGTATCAGCAACCACAGATAGCTTTCTTTTCAAATATATGATGACGTTTTTCAAATTTCATTACTATAAGACCAACTATAAGCTGTTAGATATGGTTAATATCAACTCTAATGAAACTTTCAATGAGATCAAATCTTACTCTTTTTATTTATTATTTTCCATTCACTCAGCTCTTATCATAAGTAACATATCTCGTGGCATATTATCTCCGGATTCTAGATACCAGCCTGAATCAAAATTAAATTTCTTTGTTCCAATCAAATTTTACTTCTAGGTTTAATTCTGATGATTTAAGTCTTTAAAAAAAATTGAGCACATATTTCAGTTTTTCAGCGTAGGAACATTTATTTTATTGCTCCGGATTATTGCTTCTTTAATTTTTGTTTCATATGGTATTCATCCAGGTATTGGAAGATGGTGGCATATATTTTCAATAGTATGCGAATAAAAGATGTCAATTGTATGCAAGAAATGGATATTCGTTATTGCTCTTTGTTACAACTACGGAAAAAAAAGCAGTTTGAGGTTGGTCTTTTGCTAATAATCAAGTACTACTGGACATAAAGGAAAGTGCTGTAAAAGTTCTTAACTTTTTTTTAAAGTCAGCATGCTGCTAATCTAAATGCAAGTGTTGAACCAAAATCTGTAAGAGTACAGGGTAGTCATATATCTCTGTCAAGCCCCACAAAATCTTGTAATTTTTACTTTTTTAGGAATTAAAAAATATCTTTAAAAAAGTTTTTTTGATGTTGTCTACAGCCATTTGCCAAATTCCCATCATTAAGATCGGTTGAGATGCAAAATTATTTTCTGAAATGTGAATGATAGTCAAATCACAAAGATAGGGTGGGGGGTATTCTTACCCCAGAGTTATACCACTATTATATATCATAATGATTCTGTTTCACATGAGAAATCGGCTTTTCATTGCTCCATTGCAAACGAATTCGAAAATTGTTTTTTTTTTATCTGAATGCTGAACTTATATGTTTTTCCACTTTTTGTTTGAAGAGCTGACTTATCTGCATTTTCGACCCTTAAAATGGTTTGTGGTAAAAAAATTTATTAAAAGGGGGGATGGGTATTTTGAATGTGAAGTTGAGAATATTGTAAATTTTCTTCCAGCCAAAACATTTAGCATATAAATTTCTTTTTTGTGTCATATTAAACAACTAAAGCATGTGAGGGACAGCTAGGCATTTTTTTTTAATGATGCACTAAAATTTTAATTGAATTTGTTGATAAATTAGTTAAACAGTCCAGAGAAATCTTGGGATCAGTTTCTTGTTTCCACCTACTGGTAACTTTGAATTAAACATTTAATCAAATTCTGTTACAATTTCTACTCTTCTTATGTGAGAACAATTGAATGACTCCAATTTTTGCCAGTAAGACCAAAAAAAAAAAGTATTTTCTGCATCAAAAAAATAACCTGAAGAGAGGGATGATAAATTTTGCTTTGATGTGCTCTCAACTCTTCCGAACATTCCAAAGATATTATATTAAAGGTGATATTTTTTTTTCTTTGCAATAGTAATCTTAAGATAATTTGTCAATTCAAGAGGATTCTTTTTATGACAATTGTTTTCAACTTGGAGAATTTTCTAGTCAAATTGAAAGAATATAAAAATGAAGAAAGAAAAGGAATTAAACGAAAATTTGAAAAGGAAAAAGAGACGGAGTATAGTTTCAACTTCAGGAATTAAAAAATTTTGAAAATGTAATTCTTGAAAAAAAAAAAGAGTCAAGGAAAGAAGTTTCCAACTTCTCCAAAAAAAGCTTTAAAACTTTCACTAAAACTGCATTGTTTGTTTTAAATCAAGTGATTATTAGTATTTAAATAATTGACTTTTCATTTTTTAAATTAATAATTATAATTTTTGCATTTTAAGCATAATAAACAAGCAACAGTTATTTGGTACTGGAGTTATTTTCTGTAACCTGGAATTTTTTATATTAGAATTTTTTTAAAAAAATTATTTGTTTAGAAAAGAATTAAGTTTTTGTTTAAGGCACTTTATTCTAATTTATTAAAGAAGAAAGACTTGAAGTAATATTTTGGTAAGATCTCACTCAGTTTGAGTTGAGAAATTTATATAAAAACATTTGTACTATCCAGTCGCCAGCAGGCGAAAATCTACTGCTTAGTTAATATCGGGGAAAGCAAATTTTTTAAGACCGTAATATCGAAAATGCAAATGTTTTTTTTTTAACGTTGAAGGAAAAATGCGATTAAAGGATTTGATACGGCATAGAAATTAATTCGTATCCAATCCATTTCAATATTCTCTTCCTGCATTTTCTTTAATTCAACAAATAAAGCGTATATCGATATTTTCCGCCATTTTTGCTTGGGATTTCGTCAACACCATACACTGTTAACCTCTACCCCAGTCCTGACACCAAATGTTTCAGAGTACTTCTCTGCTGCCACTAAGTCCGTGAATCCACCGGGTTCGTTTATAGTGGATGTGCGGGGGAAAACAATCAGCAGACCCCAGTGGAAAGTAACAACAACGAAACTTATTTAATGCGAAGACGACAAATCCGCACAGCCAAGACGAACGCA
>JAOUZG010020842.1:4191794-4214704 GCA_026289955.1 Argiope argentata
GGAATACATTTTGTGGTACTTATAAACAATCTTTACTTTATTTATTTATCAGAATCAAAAATTTCAATTACTTTCTAAACTACACGACTATGTATTCTGGGATTTGAAGAGCCCCTATAAAAATGGGGAGAAGGAATCGATTTGGAAGACTGTCTTTAACACAGGGCCAAAGGTGTTTTGGGAAACTTCACATCTATTTCCTTGCCTGCAGTTATTTTAAATAACTTCTCTCTCTCTCTCTCTCCTCTAAATAATTCTCAGTTCTTCAGGATTGAGAATTCGATTACCTGATGTAAATGCAATCCTATTTCATAATCACTATCGACAAAATATTTATTAGCAAGTTAAAATTAATCCATAACACAAGATATAAATTTTCATAATTTGTAACTTAATTTAAAAATTTATTTGTAAGACAAAATTATGTAAAAATATGAAGGAGCAAATCTGCTTTAAGAAGCAATGTCTTTTATTCGAATAAATGGTATCAATTCCTCTGACATATCATCCATTTTACTTCCTGGAGAGCACTCAATAGATTCCAGAATCAAAAAGGCGCTCTGTACTTGACGCATATCACATGAGCAACAATAATTTGTTTGTTGCTTCACAAATTTAAGTATCAATGAGCAAATCAAATTCAATCAATTGATCAAATATTGATTTTAAAAAATGATGGTAAATGTAGCGATAATTCTTTCCAATAGCTTTCACTTTTCTAGTTGACATACAAAGTTTTGGAGCTCGATCTATTTTGAGATGAAATAACAGCTACGATGTTATAGTTGGATGTCAACCGTTTAAAAAACAACAGCTGTCAAAGAAGCATACATAATAATAAAGTAATACTGGTAAAAGCAGATCAACCTTTTAAAACCTCATCTGCTTTTAAAGAAGCATACATTTTGTTAAATTCAGGTAAAAGCAGATACTGCAATACTGGCAAAAGCAGGTAAAATATTTTTCCCCGCAAATTTCAGAGAGATTTAAACATTCTAACCAAAAGAACATCATGTTCTCACATAATAATAGTAATAATAATAAAGCAAAAAATAACTTAAGGTAAATAATTTCAATGCTAACATTATAATTTTTCCACTGAGGAGAAATCTATTCTATACTGAAAATAAAATTAATATTATAAAAAATATATAAATTTTAATTAACGAAACTGTTTTCTTTACCACATTGTCCATATTATTGATGATGTATAAAAATCATTGCTATGTACGTGATGTCAATATTCAGATTTTCTGTCATACATTTTTAAAAAAGTTTTTGCATTTGGTTGAATTTCTATGCATCATCAAAGATGCATTTAAAAATCTAAGATGGGAAAACTATCAATGGCAATTTATTTAAAATATCACTTTTAATTTTAAAAGAGCTTTAAAATAAGTCATCCATCTGTTTAAAAAATTGCATAGAAAAAAACGTGCGTAATAATAAAGCAATACAGGTAAAAGAGAATAAACCTTTTAAAAAGGTATGTGCTTTCAAATAAGCATGCATAATAACGATGCAATACTGATTAAAATAAAGGTAAAAATATTTTTTGCTCGTCAATTTCATAGAAATCAAAACCTCCTAACCAAAACAACATTATGTTCTCATATGATAATAGAAATTATTTTCGTTGTAGCTGCATAAGTTAAAGTGTCGAACATCCACTTAAAGCGATTTGCATTGGCAAGTTAAATTTGGTGTTCTGTCTCCCCTTTCTTTCTTTGTCGCATACGAGATAAAAAAGGAAATATTATAATCGTTAAAAATTCAAAAGGGAGATTTTGGCAAATTCTCACTTTTTATACTTTCCCATGCTTTAAAAAACACATTTTTGTTTTATATCTACCTGTCTACAGTGACAAAGATAACTAAAAAAGCTAGACAAATGAAATTTCCCATAATGTTTCTACATAAAATTTACAGATTTGTATCAAAAATTAAGCAAAATCAGTTTCAGGGAAGTTTGTCCGAATATACGTTAGCATAGCTACAAAACTATAAAAGCTGAATAGATAGCATTCTGTGCACAGATTTAGCATCAACAGTTTAGACATCTACCAAATTTTTGAGCCAAATCTAATGAAGGGTCCTTCCATTTTACTTTTAGAAACATGTAAAGGCAATAAATTACAAATTCCATGACTTCAAGAGATCAAATTTGCTATGAGATTTGGGGACTAAGAGTGCAGGTTTGAGCCGATTTTTTGTTGAAATCGGTGGGGAAAGAAGCGTCTGAAACACAAATTCGACTTTCGAGTGCCTTGAATCCCATCATAGAGACGAATCGCCAAAACAATCTTCTAGGATTGCACACCGTATTCATTAAGTGGACTAAATTCATGCCAATGGTTAATATTTCTTAACCATTCAGCACCACTGCCCTCCAAAACATACTTTGGGGCAGCACCTCCATCACAAAATATGTGAGAACGTTTTGTGGAGATTATTCGCACTAGTTTTAATATTACAATGCTTTTTCTAAGCAGAAAGGTTGACGTAAATGATTTTTTATTAACAGAAATTTGTTCACGTGAAAAAATTATCATTTTTTTCCTTACTTTTTTTAAAAGATTTCTATGGGAAGAAAAAGGCTATCAATAATTAGGGATATTGTCATTGTTATTCTATTTTTATAAGATCATCTTGTGACCTCATGGAAACAGGTCACAAAAAAGAAAGAATGGGTTCTTCCCATGTTGTCATACACAAAAATAGAAGTGTCTGGACAGCGATACGAAACTACCCTTAGTTGTATCGAGGTCGAATAATTTCTCTTAAGAACAAAAAATTAAACACTCATTAAAAATAAAACTACAGTGACAGGTGGGTTGAAAGTTTTTATTTATATATATCCTCTAATTCCTTATGATCAGTAAAAATGTACTTACTATTTATCTGGATTGGTTCTGGAGCGCAAACTTCTGGGGCTGCCTTTGTGGCAGTGGACGTAATGCAACCCATTATCAATCCTTTTTTCGAAAAATTCTTGTTTTTTATAATTCAGAATTTTTTATCCGTCTTATTCATGTGCTTGGTATCTCTCCAGTTCCAAAATAGACCTTTTGTTTTTCCGAATGGCACCTCAGCTTTTCCATTAGATCTCTGCAAGAAGTGTTCAGTGTAATATGAAAGTAAATAGGTGTTACATAATAAAAAATGCATAATTAAATTAATGTCATATTCAGTTGATGTAAATTAATAACTCGCAACTTCCATTAGCACAGCTATTTCTTTTGCTGACATTAAACGAAAGTTTTAAAAATTTTATGTAAGGGACAGGGCTTTAATTTCAACAATATTACTTTTTTAATTAATAACCGCCTTGTATCAAAAAGTATTTTAAAGATTTATTCAAGCAAGCAGGTAGCATGTTCCTCGGCAAGCACTGTTAAAGATTGTTACAAAAGAATTTCACAGAAAAAATTCGAGAAATGGATCGTCGTTCGTCCTCTATTTTAACTTTGTTCTCGTAATAAATATCTTTGAAAAATCTATACAAAAACACGAAACACTATTGTCGCTCCGAAACCGTTGCCCTTTTGCTCGTTCGCGGAACTTTTTCCTTTAAAAAAGAAATCAAGATATCATAAATATATCTCTAAATCATTCATTGAATATTTAAATCTGAATTAGAACAGTTGTCGTGATTCTACACCGATAAGCATTGTAATAAACTGAAGGCAAACGCTACCGCTGCAGAAAACGATGCCATTTTTATTTTCAACCACGATGTCCAAACACCTCATTCGCTTAACGAGGTGCTGAAAACCAATTTTTGAATGCACGCCTTGTTTAAAATATTTCAGAAATAAATTCACCTACCTGTCCTTCCCCTCTGACCTTAGATCAACGAAATTCTGCGCATGCTATTTTTTGAATACTATTTTATGATTATTTCCTTAAAACAAATACCACCTATCTAAAAGACGGAAAGTTGAATGCTCCAATTTAAAGCCTATTTAAACTCGATCTCAATTCGCCGCCCACCGTCCAGAAGGGGCGCCCGTCCCTGCTGCAGAAGTCCAGCGGCACGGAGAGCGTCAAACGTTCGCCAGCAACACCTTGCTCTGTAATGAAAATAAAGTAGCATTAAAGCGCGCTCAAAACGATTCTAAAAATCAATTCTTGCGTTGTTGCAGCGTCGGGCTCGATGCCGCCGGAACGATCCGCGACTTACCTGGTCTCTCAGGCCACGCTCCTCGCACCGAGTCGGGCACCTTCCGCTCTTCCGATCATTTCCCTCCAGTAACAAATATTCCGAAGTCTGTCTGAAGAGTTCAATTTGTAACCTGTTCCCCTCGCAGCGGCATCCCGTCAGTGAAAGTGTTTATCCCACCCCTCTCACCCCTTCCGGCCGTCGCTAGGATACGCGGCGAGGAGGTCAATCAGGACTCTCCTGTTTCTATGGCAACGGCGATCCGGAATTTCGGTCCGGGAAAGTCTAGCTATTGGCGAGTTTACGTCGAGACGTCTAATTAATGGACGCCGTTATCGCTCAGCGAATTGAATGGGCGATTGAAGCGCAGAAATTTAAAAACACGCTCTACCTTGCTTCCGCTTTTTTCGATGTTAATCTTGGAGGATGAATGTCTCCGAAACTCTGGCATAAATATGAGTTTTAATTTTATCTTTAAAAAAAAATTTGAAGTAAAAAATTATTTTCGAACAGGAAATTCCATTACTTGTCTAAGTAATTCGCTTTATCTAAGTGAAACGCTTAGCGCTCCCCAAAATTCTAATTCTTCCTCCAAAGGAGAAAAAAAAATACTCAACATGAAATAATCGCAATACTATTACTGTAACAGTATTTTTGAAGAGATTTTAGTTGTTTCTCCGGGAATAATTGTAACCCATTATTTTTTATTATTATTAGATATATTGATTATATTATATTTTGCATTTCAAATTGTATTAGGCAGTGTATAACAATTATTCAGTAAGGATATGATGATATTTATAGGTTGGCATACTATCTATAACTTACTTCATGTGACAAGTATGATAAAAGAAAATGATTCGAGACTCCCAACCGCTGGATCTAGAGGTATTATTTCTTGGGTAATATGTATTTACTAAAATAGAATTCTTCAAAACCTAAATTCTAAAAGAATTTAGATTTCAAAATTTGGATTTTATTACCAATCCATCCAAATGTTGACTATTGCCCTAAAATCAATTCTTATATCACTTGAAGATATAAAAAAAAATAATTGATACAAACCTTATTTCTGTAAAAACTTTTATTTTTAATTTTTTTAAACCTTTCAGTTGCTTCATTTATTATCATGCGCGTAAAAGGGTGGCATTAATTACATTTGTTATTTGAATGCTATTATGAAATTATGAATGTAAAATGAATGGAGGATTCAGGCTTAGAACATCATCATGCCGACGTCCTGGAACAGGGGTAGCGCCTATTCCCCCTGATTTGGGCGTCTTGGGTCCGAGTCCCAATTAGGGCATGGTTATTCTTCTGTGTTCTATCTGCAAGGTGTATGAATGTGCCCCCCCCCTCGCCGTAAGAAGGGGCCGTGCAAGAGAATGTGATGAGTGAGTAGCAAAAGTCGTACACTTTGCTCTAGTTGGCGCTACTACAAAATAAGAGACGCTGTTTAGGCTTCAATCGCTGACTGCCTCAGCGAGATTATCGATGGCAAGTGCCATAATAAAAAAAAACGATACGAAGTTTCAAGGCTTGAATTCGATTTTATTTTTCACCTGTATTTTTTTATGGACATTTTTTTCTTTCTTTATTTTTTCAGATCTATCTCTGTTTAAAATTCTTCCTCTATTATAAGACACGGAGATTACTGTTTTGTTTTGTTTTTCCGAAAAAGATTGCATTTCAATTAAACGTAACATTGAATCGTCGGTTCATTCTCAGTAATTCAATGCAGCATGGGAAATTTCAGAGTATGAGTATCTGATAGTTTTCATTTTGTGAAAGGAATGTATTTTCGAAAGACATTTCATTTCAATTTCATCAGTACCAAGTTTTTAAGGAGAATCCCTGCAAAATTTTTAAAGTTCGAATTCCTGCAGAAAATTTATAGATTTTCTAAATTCTAAAGTTTTCTTTAGCTTAAGTCTCAAAGAAATGTACATTGATTGATGTCGTTTTTTCTACTTTCATAAATAAACCACAGTGTTGATCGCTTGTTAGTGATCATTTCTAGCAACTACAATCAATCACAAATTAAGACTGTGAAGAAAAAATAAAAATTTCATCGCAGAAAAATTTCTTTATACAATTTTTATATTACATAAGTATTAAAAAATCAAGATGGTATATTTGATTACATTTCTTATTCGTGATATTCAAATTGACTTTTATTAAATGATTATTTTCTTAATAGATTTTAAGTTGAATGATAGGTTTTCTTCATTAAAAAACCTTCTTTGACTTAATTCTATTAATTTCAACAATTTAATTACTTGTTTGAAATTGCTGTAGCTGATTTTTCTTACTAAAAAGAATATGTTATCGTTTGTTTGTCCGAAAATTCAAAATTCTGATAAACATATTATTGAACAAGAGCATTTAAACATATTATTAAACAAGAAAAAAGACTTTTTATGAATACACTAACTCTGAGATGATAAAATATTGATTTTGTTATACAACCCATCACCAGCTTTTTTCTTTCTTTCTTTCTTTCTTTCTTTCTTTCTTTCTTTCTTTCTTTCTTTTTTTCAAATTTTTTAATGACGATTAGATTTATAAACGGTGAAAACTTGACTCACGATGTCACAGTCTGCAAGTAAAACTATTGAAAATAATTCAGTAATCAACAATAATTCAATTAATTCAGTCAATAATTTTTCATAATAATTAATTCCTAATAATCCAGTCAATAATTTTTTCAACAAGACAATTTAAAAAAAAAAAAAAAAGATTGAGAATAATTACTAAAACTGATTGTAGCAATGCTAAAAATTGCTAATAAAAAAGAAGGATTTAGATGAAGCAGGGATCATTTTTAATGAGATTATCATGGAACTCCGTTTCTGTTCTTATTCCCAAATGCACTCATGAATTCTACGCGAACTATTCAGTCTAGAGGATTGAATAATTTTAAAAAAAATTATGATTGTCGGCAGTAGTAGCAATGTCAACAATCCTTATTTGTCGATGAAAGGCATTTGTTTTTGGTATAAACAATAGGGCCGGCCTTCTGGCGGTTGCAGCGGGATTGAGGGGGCCCCCAAAATGATCAAGAACTAGAATAAGATTCGTAATAATAACAGCGTAATGAAAAGAACAGAAGGAAATATGAATTAAAAAATAATCGGATGTGGAAATATACGGATATATTATTGTGTAATGCAAGTGTGCAACATATTACAAATCTAAGACAATAATTTACCTTCATTTACCCAACCTGTTAAGTGAGACTGCATACAGAGTTTGAAAATTCATGCTAATAAAATATTTAACATTGTTAGATCTAATGATGTCCAAGACAACAATATATCCTTCTAGGTGCCAAAAGATAAAATGAGCGGAAAAGGGGGAAAAAACTTTACATTTCAAAAAGTCATAAGTAGATATGTTTTCTTGTCTACGAAATTTTTCTGGCATTGAAATTACTTCGACTTCTGAAGTTACAATTCAACTAGAGAAAAAAGATACGCACCAAATTTACTTTTTTTTAAAGGAAAGGAAGAAACTGAAATTCGTCAAAGAACTGTATATTTATGCGAATATGATCGAATCAGAAAATAACGATGAAAATGACGATAATATATTTCATCAATATAAGAAATTCATATTTTTGGTCAAACACTATTACAATGAATAAGTTTAGAATGTTGTTTTAAAACCGGACCTGTATAACACAAAGGATGTTTTGCAAAGAATCCTGAACATTGATCATTTCCTAATACGTATTATTTTTTTTAAAAAAATGGCAAATGGTTTAACACAGCTTTGCAGCTATTTAATATATTCAAAAACACAAGACTCTCAATTTTGTTTTTATTGAATACTATTTAGGAAAAGATGTGGAAAAGAACAATCTACACGATTTATTGGGGGATTATAATAACTGGAGGTAGCTGTCAAAAGGAATTCAAGATCATGAGCGTTCTATTGCCATTTTAATTCGTTAATTGTCTAGAAAATATAACTAAAACAACTAAATTTATGTTCGACTGATGAAAAAATAAATCAAGTTTCTTTAATTAAAGAAAGGAAAGACAACCATTTCAAAAGAATGTTATTGATTCTAATTTTAACATCAATCAATTTTGAAGAAAAATATTAAATTTTTAAGAAAAAGATTAATATTTTAAGAGAAAGATTAATTATAAATTAATCATTTACATAATATATAGAAATAACTGACGTAACTGAAGAAGGGTTAGAAAAAAAATGTATTGAATAGGTTAAGTGAACTGGACCGAGATATTATGAAGATTTAGATATTATTATGTAGAATGCAGATGTTCGACAACGGTAAAAACATGAAGAAGAAAAAAGAAATACAAGGTGTGAAATCTATAAGTGGATCTCAGAGCCGTAATACAATTTATATGCCTTCCCCATTACATTCTTTCAATTTGTTAATTTGTGATCCTACTTCCTGTAACGCATATTGTGATTTTTTTTTGGGGGGGGGATATTGCAACGTTTATTTACTTATTTTCTGCAACAACAAAAATTGGAAACATTCTATAAAAACCTTATTTTTAAGCCATTTTGTGAAACCCGTTGGGAAGCTCTAGTAGCACAAAAATATTGTATAATATTTATCAACAATCGCAATATTGTTTAATATTGTAGAATATTTTTTAATATCATATAATATCACACAATATTGTATAGTATTATGCTACAGGATGTGCTACTTGGGAGCCAAAACAGGTTCGATAAAAACATAGAACACAAAATTTGAACTAATTTGTAATGTTCTAAAAGAATTTATTCATTGAAGCGAATACCGCTGCCAAAGCTAAAAGTCTGTAGCATTCAATGTTAGAAGTGCTATTTGTATTATGTTTTTGTCAATATCAATAAAATATTTCGATCAAAAGCAATTGTTCTTGATAGATTTAATTTCAGTTAATAAAATTAAATTGAAGTTTAAAATTTAATACAATTTGAGACGAAACGGAAATGATAGTGCGTAATTTGAATATTTTAGAACATTTTTCTGAAAAAGAAAATTATATTCTGAAATAGCAAGTTAAAGGTAGAAAACCCGACTGGGGAACTTAGATGCTATTTTTTAACGGTATAATTGATTCCGTTATTGCACAAATAGAAAATAGATTTAAGAGTATTGAAATTAATTCATACTTTTCTAAATTATTTATTTCAGACATTAGAGAGAGAGCGAAACAATCTTTCAGCAAATTAAAAATTAATAATTAACTGTCTTTGCTCAAGCCTTGTGTACAGAAAGCTCAAATGCACCTGCTATATTAAGCACCGAAATGGAAATTTAAAAAATTAATTTTTCCAAAACAGTTTGCAAAAATAAAATCACATATTAAATAAACTTGTGATAGTAATATATTTTCATATCTTCTCTTTTTTTCCCCTTACTTTATAAAAAATCCAGGGCCCCAAACAGTTTCTTGCACCCAGACCTCTTCATAGAGAAGGCCAACCCCGGTAAACAATGGGGCAACACAATAAAAAAATTAATTTCTTGATATATTTTTAGATTCTTATTTGGACAGGTGCGCACACAGTTTTAGTAGCATTCGTCTCTTTCTTGCCGCATATTTAAAAGGAAACGTGTAAGGAAATGATTCCACACAGGTAGTGAAGTATTACTGGAACAATTGCTGATATCAATGCTCTTAAAATCTGCAGCATCCTTGGTAATTTATGGTAAAGAATTCAGCAACGGTTTTTCTAGGCAGCATTCCATTTTAGATGCCGTTTTGTTAACTAAATCCCGCTTCATATCTTTCATTAAATTCTGAAAACGTGTATTGAGATCTGATCTTTCTCGACGGTTTTAGGACATGTATTATTATACATATATCATTGCTCATTCGATATTGTTAGTTACATAAAATTAGATTTCTGAAGACACATTTTTCGGATTCTGAAAGGGATAGGTGTTTTTACAGCCTTTTAGAATTTTCTTTTTGTTGATATTAAACAAGTTTAAACCGCAATGTATAAGCTTTTTTTGTAAAAATGTTATTATATACTGGTATAATTAATGGTCTGAAAGAAATTGTGTGCAGACAGAAAACAACTCCCTAGCCTCAAAGTGAATAGACTTCTTTTATGAGTGGATGAGTGGATATTGCAAGAAAATAAAATGTTAAATAATTTATCATATATATATATATATATATATATATATATATTGATATATATATATATATACTCTTGTTTGAGCCTAGACCTCTTTTGTTAAAGGTGAAGACATGTTATGAGACGCATTAGACAATTCATCAGGCATCATCTCAGTACATAATCGATCGTTTTTCAGTTAGTTACTAATAAATTTGATTTTTTTTTTTGTAACTAGGGCTGTTTGACTGCTTTTTATCACAAGAGAACATAATGTTGTTTTGAGAATAGGGTTTCTGATAACGACAAAAATTGACCATTTATAAATATAAAAATCATGAGCTATTTTAGATTATCGATTATAGGAATATGAACGATAGAAAAAGTTAAGTACCTAAAAAAATCCAAAATTCGAAACATTTGAATTTTGATTCTGAATTACGACCACCTACTTTTAACTCCAAATGCATTAGTGAAAGTATCTATGTAAAAATATTATTACAGAAAAAAAAATTTCAAAATATTTTGGAAGGTTCGATACATCTATAAACTTCTTCCATCAACTATGATTTAAAAGTTCAATTCTCAGCTGTTGAAATTTATATTACGGAATAAGTGTTCTCACAACTTAATTTGAACCTTGTGATGACTTATTTCAATCCTTTTTCTCCACAAAATTGTTAGAATTTCTTTGTTTGTTTTTCTTATTACGATGCTTCGGAATTGCATTATTTCGCTGACAGATGCGTGACATCAAGGAATCTTTATTAAAAAATCCCTTTCTTCTTGCTTTTGAAATACTATCTTCGATATATTAACCGCGCCTTTAGCGAGAATAAAAATTAAGAATATGAATAGGGAGAGTTAAAATAACAAATAAACCATAAAAATATTTTTTTGGATTTAATAAACTTGATAGAATTCTTGGTTTTATCTTTTTTTTATAAATGCTTAAAACATATGTAGTAAATTGCCTACATTTATGCCCTTTATATTTTCTTAGAAAATAATGGCGTAGCTTAAATAAAAGCATCTTGTCTTTTTTGAACGAAATCAAAAATTTCATAGAAGCGTAGCAAGTATTCTTTTGACGACCTGTTTATAACTGCTGAAAAAGTCAGGGCAAAAACAACTCTGAAGTGTGCATAGACATCTACGAATGACAGAAGTAAAATGGGTAACTCCAGTCGAAAAAATAGTATTTTAATACAAAAACAAACATTTAAACGAATTATTTGAACGCAAAAATAAATAATTTAGAATCTACCTGTTGACAGAAAACTGAAGGGTGGGAGGAGGGAATCGATATTTTCCAAGAAATGCATAGTAATACTTAGGACGTTCGTAGATCCTTTTGACAGTTGAAATACAAATAACGATGAGGACTTCACTGGAATTCCACATAAGGCGATAATTCCCATAAGGCGTTTCGGAACATATAGAAAAAGTAAGAAGCTGCTCATCGATCCTCACTTCAACATTATTTTTTTAAAAAAATGCGTTTGGATCAATAAAATGATGAATGTTAGGTAAATTGTTATCACTCGCTCTCTGTCAGCTGAATATAGAGCTTTTCCTAGAAAGGAATAAGCAGTTGAACCCATAAAATTCTCATTTTTTCTTTTTTTAAAGCCTTTTTTTACAGTAAATTTATTGCATATAAAATTATATTATGACCAATTTTACAAAACACATATTTCTCGAAAAGAGAGAAACGTATTTTTTCAAAACTTTTAATCAGTCTAAAATGAAGTCATAAGGTAATATTTAACTTTTATACAGCATTTTTTCTAATCGTAACTGTATGATTGGTTATGAAACTGCTGGATACAGGCATATGCTACCAATTGAAAAACATTTTTAAATGGCATAAATATTATATTTTATATTCTTTCAGTTAATAATTGAAAACCATAAAAAAATGGGAAAGTATAAACTTTTACACTGTTTCCCATTTCTGTTAGTTGTAGTTAATAAAATACTCTAGGCTCATTGATATTTTGGCAAAAAAAGTTTCACTTTTCTCAGTCGAAACAGACTACATTAGGAAGCTTTGAATCTCATTATTTTAAACCAATTAATGGCTGCTTTGGAGTAAGGGAGCTCATTGATTGGATGATCTTTCTTGAGGCGAATTATTTAAAATATTGTTTGAAATAAAGATGATCAAAACCCCATAAATCAATCAATCTCGATAGTAAAAGAAAGGTTTTCTCCCCCCCCCCTTCTTTGGCTTAAAATGTTGGTGCTCCAAAAATGTTTCATTGAATGTAACTAATAGGATTTAAAGACAACAAAAGGGGGGGGGGGTAAATTTCTTTTAGTTGTACATTTGCAGGCTGAAATAATGTTTTCATTAACTATATGCATTTATACTTTTGGAGCTTTCTGCGTACCTATAATGTTTTAAAAATTAGCCTGTGATTGGAAAGAACATTTAGCATAATATAACAAATCTATTCATGAAATTGTTACAAACCTGTAATTTTGCTTCCCAACACGAACAGTGACATCTTAAGAAAGACGGTTTTAAGATCAGTCCTGTTTTATGCTGAGTGGGTACCGAATTTGTGATGTAAGGGTTGGCGATAAACTTGGCGACTCGGTGACGAATTTGGTGACTGATGGCAAGATATTAATGAAAACTTTAAGAATTGTCACTATCCGTCCAATAGAAATCGAGATGTGCTCTGATTGGCCTAGACGGTTCTCCACTCGCCTCCCGGAAGCTATAAAAGGTCGGGAGTCTCAATAGTCACTGTGTGGTCACATTTCACATTTCATACTGTCTCCAGCCATGGAGGGAGACAGTCGTAGCGAAAGTGAGCGCACTAGCGTCATTTCGAAGAGCAGTCGAACCTCCCGGAAATCTACTTCGCATATGCGTAATGATTTCAACTCCTGGCCACACATTTGTTTTCATATGAATGATCTTGAAAAGCGGATTCGAGATTTAAGAAAGTCAATTGAGGTCAAAAATAAACAATTATCAGACTTAAAGCAGATGGAACAGGAGCACACAGTGCCCTATCTGGAAATGTTAAATCACGTTAAAGAGCTACAAAAAAGACTTGAACTAACTGAAGATGAATACATACAAATTGGCCCATGCAAACTTGAAGGATGTCAATTCCACCTGTACAACTTTGAAAAATTCCTAATGGAAATTGATGACCCACCACAAATTACGTACAAAAGAAACCTTGACGAGGAAGGCTTCCAGACAGTTTCAAAAAAGAAATCCGCCAAACAATCGAAGATCGAAAGCCCATTAAAGAGCATCCCTGTCAACAACAAATATGAAGGCCTGGAAAGACTCCCAGCTGAAAACAATGAAAAAATTAGCGCCCCAGCCATAAATTTAAAAATCTCCGACCACTATAACTACACCCTTCAGAGCATCCATAGAGAATTCCCAGGTACAGAAAATAGACTCATCAACAACTACATCTCAATCACCCCCTCCAATAGCACCCAAAGAGAAGAAATCATTAAATTCCTCGATGACCCAGGAGAAGAATACGTCCTCTCAGAAAGCCTTGAAGATAGACCCTTGAAAGTTGTAATTAAAGGACTTCCTGTAAAAGCCGACAAAGAAGAAATAGCCCAAGAACTCGAACAACTGAATTACACCGTAATTAGAATATCCCAGCTCAGAAATTACAGACTCCAGACCCTACACCCAATATTCTTACTTGACTTAAAGAAAACGCCAAATGTACAAAACATTTATAATGAAAAACATCTGCTACATCTAAAAATAAAAATCGAAACTTACAGGAAAAAACCCAGCGCAACGATGTGTTTCAATTGTTGTGGATTTTTCCACTCTTCAAAAAATTGCAAATTACAACCCAAATGCGTTAAGTGCGGCGGTAAACATCAGACAAGAAACTGTCAAATACAAGAAAAAATACAAGACCCGATCTGTGTCAACTGCCAGGAAATGGGACACCTAGCAGCATGGAAAGGATGTAAAAAATATCCTAAACTCATAGAAAGAAGAGGTAAATTCACCTACGCAGAAATAACTAAGGTCACAGAAAACAGAAGAAGAGCTCCCCCCCTCCGGAAAATGTAACTCAGAGAAGAAGTCCACAACAACCTTCCACAGAGCCAGCAAAGACACCAACTTTGAACATCCCTGCCCTTCCCGAAATAGACGAAATGAAGGAAACCCTTGAAGCCATCAAAGAATTAAGATTTATTTTAAAAGAATTCCCTAAACTTATATCCGCAAGAAACACAAGCGATCCTGAAAAGAAGAAACTGATCATCCTGAACGCATTAATCGACTAACTTCTGAATCTTCCCAATAACCCTGCCTCCTGATTGGCCCTCCATGAACAATAGCTTATCCTGGTACTTTTGCATCATCATCATCAGCCAAAACTCCAAGACTCACCCACTCCTCAACCCCTTACAGCTCGCATCTCATTGGCCCAGAAAATCCTACTCTCAAGCCTCAGTAAATTTGCTCTGTCCTCTTCACTCTGCCTTACCAGTCTTGCTTTGCAGTACGTCACGCAATCCTACGGAAAGTCATGTCCTCAGAATTTTGTTCGTACTGGGGTTAAGCCCCTGCCGGGGCTAGGTACCCCGCAAGCAAACCATCTTGTCTTGTCTTGTCTAGTCACTGTGTGGTGCTGTCATTTAGCATCATTTAGCATTTTTTTGTCTCCAGCCATAGAGGGAGACAGTCGCTCCTGTGCTGTCTCCAAGAGCACTAGGACATCTCTAAAATCTAGTTCTTGTTTTCGTTTTGACCCCTGTTGTCATGAGATTGTATGCTCCACCCTTGAGTTAAATGAAGCAAACATTATCAGTTATCGGGAGAAGATTAAAGAGATAAACTCCTACTTACGGGAACTGCGACACAATAAACAAGAGCACACTCCGCAGTATCTTGAAGCATTAAACAACCTCAAAAAATGGCAAGAAAGACTTGCAACCTCAGAAAATGATTTTATCAGATTTAGACAGTGCCTAATTGAGGGATGTCCCAAGCACCTACTAAACCTCGATCAACTTGTCATGGAAATTGATGAAACTCAACAAAACACAAAAAAAGAGCGATTGACGAGAAAGGATTTCAAAACGTCCCCCCCCCCGAAAAAATCAGCCAAGCAACCGAAACCAGAAAGCTCAAAAAAGAACATCCCCACCGAAAACAAATTCCAAGCCCTAGAAAACCTCCCAGAGGAAAAGACAGAAAAAACCAACATCCCTGCAATAAACCTCAAACTCTCTGATCATTACAACTACATCCTCCAAGCTATCTTTAAAGAATTCCCTGGAACAGAAAATAAGCTTATCAAGAACTTCATTTCTATAACACCTACAAACCTAAATCAAAGAGAAGGAATAATAAAGTTCCTAGATGACTCAGGTGAAGAATACATACTCTCTGAAAGTATCGAAAATAAACCCTTAAAAGTTATCATCAAAGAACTTCCCGCCAATGCAGATAAAGTGGAAATAGCCCAAGAACTTCAAGAATTGAATTATACCGTACTAAGAATTTCTCAGCTCCGAAATTACAGATCTCAGACCCTATACCCAATTTTCCTGCTGCACATCAAGAAAACAACCAATGCTCAAAACATCTATAATGAAACTCATCTCCTACACCTCAAGATCAAGGTTGAAATATATAGGGAAAAACCCACCGCCACGATGTGTTTTAATTGCTGTGATTTCTATCACTCCGCCAAAAATTGTAAGCTTTAACCGAAATGTCTAAAATGTGGAAAAAAAACATCAAACAAGAGAATGTCAAATAAAAGAAATAATCCAGGATCCGGTATGCATTAACTGCAACGAAAGAGGCCACCTTGCAGCATGGAAAGGATGCAAAAAATATCCCAAGCTAATTAATAGAAGAGGTAGACCAACCTACGCTGAAATTGCAAGACCCATCGATAATAGAAGAAGAGATCCCTCTCTCCCAGAAAACTTGAATCATCCTCGAGTCCCACAGCAAACCATTACAGAATCAGCAAAGAACCCAACATTGAACGTACCTACACCCTCCGTAATTGACGAAAAAGAAGCCTTTGAAGCATTTAGAGAAGTACGATCCATTTTTCAAGAATTCTCTAAATTAATAACGGCAGCAAGACTAGCAAGAGAAACAAGTGACCCCGAAAAGAAGAAACTCATCATCCTTAACGCACTCATCGACAAAGTTCAACTTTTCTCTCAATAACCCGGTTCCCTGATTGGCCAACAACGTACAATAGTTAATCCTCAACTTTTGTATCATCATCATCAACCAAACTCTCCTAGAATCATCCACTCCCTCACCACTAGCTGCTCGCATCCCATTGGCTCTGACAGACAACCTCTCAATCCACGGAAAATTTGCTTCTTTCTTCATCTTCAGAGGTGCATCGTAGAGGGTCACGTTGGTTATCGAGCGTCATGTCCTCGCAACCTGCCATTACTGGGGTTAAGCCCCTGCCAGGGCTACCCCGTCAACCCTACCATCATCTAGTCACTGTGTGGTGCTGAAGCGGCAGATAAAGCGAGGAGACAGTGATAATTTCAGCCGTCTGGAGCAACCATACAGAGAAGCTCCGAGGAATCCCTCTCCTGCTGGATTCTTTCTGTGCTTTGAGAGCTGCGGACGATTACTACTTGTAGACTACTCTCTGCTGCTGTCTGCTGTCCTGTGTTCTTCTCGGCAGTACATATTTGTCATCTGTGTTAATTTAAAATGTATCAGCAAAAATTATGATTTGACATAATCTAAGCCACATAATGAGTTATTTTATATTAGTTGCATGAGCACTCATGTTAAGAAAAATTGCTCTTTTCGGGCGGATTTCATTATTTTGAATCTTGATCCATGAATGTATTTCATTGGGCGCCCCTTTTCTTGATATCCCATCTTCTCTAACTTGTTCCTCTTCTATTATAAGAACCAAATTTCACCACCAAATTACTGACGGTAAGAAAAAATAAGAGAAAAATACTGCTTGCGTTATAACGTTTAGCAGGGAAAGTGCAAAATAATTTCAAAAATAGTCATCGATTTGTTTAATGATCAGATCAAAAAGATAGAACCCATATTTCGTTCTGTTTGATAGAATAAATCCAAAATGATAATTTTAATTTATATGGAACATTTATTTTTTATCAAATACAATTCGCGCAAGCAAGCACAAAAAATCTCGCTTTCAATTCTCGTGTATTCAATTCCAATTTTATTTCATAAATTTTAAAACTATTCAATCTTAATATCTTTATTATTCAAATATAAATACTGATTCAATTTCGAGAAATATCTGTTGAATTTTTGTACTTTTTTTTAAAAAAAATCAAGTTTATTATTTTGTCGAAAACTGGTCAAAATGTTATTGAATTTATATCACTTCAAATATTCAATATATTTGGATAGAATACGTCGCTTTTATAAACAGTGACCCATTCCTTTAACCAATTATATTTATTCTTGTCATTCTCCTTTTAATACTGCTTTTTTGGCAAGTTGCAAGTTAATCTTGTGAGAAAACAATGCGAACTATTCTGAATTGTGTTTGAGAATTGATTAGCAGAATTTTCCCCCTCTCCCCTGCGATAAAGAATAAGGTAACGAAGGCAGGGAAGTAATTGAAGAATTTCCGATATGGAAATGAAGGCACAATGAATATGAGAAGGAAGTAAATTCATTGACATATTCAAGTTTATTAAAATGGAATTAACATTCTTTTTGTAGTATTTGGCGTAAATGTGCCTTGATCTTTTATGATTTCTGATTTGGCATCGATAATTTTGATAGATGTTTAGTCAAATACTAACATTAAGATTGGAACAAATCCGGGGCTTCTCTGAGGTTAAGAGGAGGGAATCCCCCTCCTCAAACTTCCTATCACAGGAGGGGATGTTCGGCTCACAATTACAAAGTACTTAAGGCCCGCATATACGATAGGTATTGAGTGGAATCGGGTTCCGAGCCTGGACCCCCACCCGATATTCTTAACAAAAAGAATTTTGTTCTTCTATGAAATCATTCCTCTTATTACACATTTTTATTCTGTTGCATCACGTGTATAAGGATGGAAATCAGTAATATTTCATTTTTCTGCTTTTCAATCCACATCACATCCTGCCAGAGTTTTGAAATTTAGTACACATATGTACTCACAATGATATTGTTGTTGTTTCTTATGGCACTTGTCAAGGAGAAGTTTGCTGAGGTAGTCAGCGGTTTAAGCCTAATCAGCGTCTCTTGTTTGTAGTAGCGTCAACTAGGGCCAAGAGCACGATTTTTACTACCCACTCATCACATTCTCTTGCACAGCCCCTTTATACAGAGGGGCACATTCACACACCTTACAGATAGAACACAAGAGATACCATGCCCTACCCGGGATGCATATAAACTAACCTTACATTGATAGGAACCTTAAAAAAATTTAAGCTCGCTGATTGGTTGGGATCATCCTACGTCATGAAATGTGATATTTAAGGATTAGCGCGGCGCTTCTCTGGTCTTAGCCATAAAAAATGCATAGAGTTTCTTTTCCTCAATCTTTATGAAATGCCTCTGTTTTTGGAAAAAAATCTTCCGACCATTTTATAATGAAGTGGAATCATTTACTCCAAACCAAATTTTTTGAAGCTGTGATGTGAAAATTTTAGAAGAATGCTACAAATGGATAGCGAAATTCGGAAAATTGACGAACACGAATTGGAATTCAAAAAAAAAAAAAGAGAGAGAGAGAGAGAGAGAGAGAGAGAGAGATTGTGAACAAAAAATTTCTCCGCGTCAATTAAAATATGTTTCTTTGTATTATTTATTTTACTCACTTGTAAATATTTCTAAATATCCATCTTTTGGAAATGAATAAAAATTACACCATGGCGCCCTCTATTATAAAAATTAGCTAACTAGAATTTTTTTGTGTGAATTAAAAACAGTAATTCACACAAAATGAAGTCGCTGCGAACAGTAATTACATTATGTGTATATGATTCAACTTCATTATAAAATGAAGTTAGAAGTTAATCTCCGAAAACACAGACATTTCAAAATTAATGAAAAATTAATGTTTATTAAGTAGTTATGTCAAAAAAGAACAAAGGATCGCTATTAGTACACAAATATATCAGTTGATATCACAGGTCCTGACGTAGGATGAGTGCAACCAATCAGCGGGCTTAAATTTTTGTAAGGTTCCTATCAATGTAAGGTTATTTTATATGCACCCGGGATGTCCAGATCACGGAGAAGATGTGCTACCATTATGCCTGGACTCCGGCTTAATAATAATACGCTTCTTCTGTAGAGCCGACCACCCCGCCACCACTGAACGTAGCAGTATCGACAGGATTTGTTGTGGCCGACTAATAATAATACACTAACTTAACCTCTTGTACTCCGATGGTGCCTCTGATTCACCATTCAAGATTGCTCATCAATTTGTCGTTTTATCCATTTATTTTTCACATTTAATTGTTAAAAACGCCTACATAATGGCTAAGAGATGTAGATTAATTTTTCAAAGAAATTCGACTTAAAATATATTTATTTTTCATGGCAATAAACAAATCTTTGTATTAGGTGAATAATTTTGCATCTGATTATTTTTCGGAGTGCAAAGGGTTAATGCTTCCAGGATTTAAGCGATTGGTTTTTATTAGCTTTTGACTTCGTACATGCAATGCCATCTGTTGGTGAATTTAAGGAGAAAAATGAGTTATAATATATCGTATTTATAGCAATAAAGTATGAAATGCTGAAGTCAGTACAGTGTAAAATAATACAAATTTCGATTTTTTCCAAACACATTTATTACTCTACAAAAAAGTAAAAATAACTTATCGAAAATCATCGAATCAGTACAATAACATAAGCCATGAGAGACTCACAATAAAAGAAAAAGATATTAAATTATTTAAAAATTGTTTTAAAAAATCTAAACATTCTTTAAAATACTACAATACATATGTGATTAAAATTCCAATTTATTTACAGTAACTTTTTTCAAAGCCTAAAAATTACCTGAAATCTAAAAGTTAAAAATGCCAAAATAAATTTGTTTTTTTTTAATGCATTGATAAAAACATATTTTTAAAAACTTTTTTTCAAAGAAATATACAAAATCCCCTCTTCAATTTTAACGGCAATTATTCTCTCTCGATGCCAATATTTTCTTTTCAATCAGTCAAATGCAAGGAAGAATTTAAGCAGGCCTTGTTTATCATGATGATGAATGAGAGTCAAAAGATGAGATCGAAGAACCATCAGCACATTTGATCGCCACACGCATTTATTGGTTGATTATTAATTTAAAATTTGATAATATCGACTTTGTAATAAATTTCATTCAGAAATCATTTTTCAAAGTCAATAATTAATAGACTTTTTATATCTCTTTATAGTTTAAATTTTACTATGCATCTCTTTCCGTATTCCATTCTAAGGTAATGATAGCTGTAAAAATTACGATAAAAACTTTCATTTCTTTAAAATTCTTAAATTTTGGGGTTATTAATTCCTGGTGGCTAAAACCTTCATTTATGATTTTAAAAAATGTTCATTTCTACAAAACAATGAAAATCTTTTTGAAGAGTTAAGGTAAATAAAATTTCAAAGTCCAATTTTTAAAAAAAACTTTTCCCATTCACAATTAATACGTCCATAGCCTTTCTAACAAAAGCACATGGCACACCAACTAAATTGTTTCATTCAAATCTCTCATTTTACAAGCGACGCCAGCAAAGTCTAAAGCAGACACGATAAGGTAAATATTAAGGCTTTATGCAGGCAAAAAAGTTAAACCAGACTGAAATATGCTTGGGAAGAGAAATAGGAACTAAATTAAAACCTTCAATACACTTTCCCATTGGAATGCAATGCCTATTCAGGTCGCTTGTTTTTAGCCAGTCTTCAAAACCTTTGCTTCATTTAACTGCCATTCAATTTTAAAATTCGTGTTTCTTCTACATCCATTATTTAAGTAAATACTCCACATTCATCCCAAAGACTGTGACAAATCGGGCATTTTAGAGCTCATTCGGCTCTTTGAAAATGCCATTAGAACTTATATTCATCAGCTGATGGCAATTTAGGCGATTTTTTCTCGGTCACATTCAGAGAAACATTTTCTTTGGATTGGAAGAAACTTCTGAAAGGCCGTCTTTTGCTCTCTCCTTTTGTCGAGCTATTTTTGAAGCTTTCTCTCTTCATCTTGGAAAAATAATCTTTGAATCCCGCTTTTATTTTATAGATGGCATTTGAAGGAGACGTCGGCACAGTGGCTGTGTTCGAAATAGAAGAAACTTCCACCGACTGACTGAAATCTTTCTCCTTGTCGATTTTTTCCGCATCCAATTCCTCTGAATTCAGGGCTGAGCCAGATAAAGATCTCCGCATTCTGAACTCGGGGTCGAATTCAGAGTAATCCATTGTTTGCCACTGCGGCAAGCTCGAGGTTATTTCCAGGCTTTCTTTTTGGCTCTCCTGAATTTCCATCCAGTGCTCGAGTCTCTTCCGCCGGAAGGGAAACGAATAACTTTTCGGAAGACTGAAATCGGGACTTTGAGGACTCTCGGCCGAGGCAGGTGGATCAGGATTCTTAGTGGATGAAACTTCAGAAGAATCGGTAGAATTTTCTGGGTGGTTCGATTTCCATGGCCGGATCTTATGTGGCCTGCTTTCTTTTGAATCCACCCACTCTTCTAATCTTTTTTGACGGAAAGGAAAGTAATATCGTTTCGTCAAATCAGATTCGGTGGAACCGTAGCTTCCAAAGTTGTACTCTCTGATGTTCTCCATCGGCACTATGCTGGATGCATCGAAAATGCTGGGCGCTTTTTTGATCGCTTTATTTTCGACGGGTCCATCTTTCTTCCAATTTCGCAGTCTGTAAACGCGGGGTTTATTTAAAGGTTCCGACTGATCATCTCGCTGAGTGTCTGTTTTCGATCGAGTCGCGTCATTTGGATGTTCTGTTACTGAACCTGAAAGGAATTATAATGGGAAACATTTTTAATGTCATTTTTTTTTCAAATCAAATACCTCCAATTATAATAGTAGCTAGTAGAATAATAAAAATAAATTCTACTCGTTTTCTTTTAGTTTATAAACTGAATCTTCCAAGCAGTGAATGATTTTACCAGCAGCTTTTAACTATTAGAAATTAGCTTTTTAAAAGTTTGTAATATTTTTTATAAGAAACGTGAAATTGAAATTAAATATTTTAAGGTGAATGTAATATTATAAGGGCAATATATTTTTGAATTGAAGAAGGGAGGAAAAGTAGAAAATAGTCGTTCATCAATCTGTTAGGCTGTTAATCCGATTTATTTTGACATAATGAAGATGCATAACAGCATTTTTATATTTTTAAATAGTTCGGTTAAACATCCAATCACATCATGCTAATAGATGAAAATAAGAATAGGTTGGAGGGAATTTTAAATAAAATATTATTAATATATGAAGAAAATTTTAAAAACATTATAAAGTCCTTTTGAATGTACAAAATAAATAATCAAAAGTAAGTTAAAACAATGTTGATATTTGCAATGCCGCTCGAGTGAGTGCTATATAAAAGAAAATGCCCGATGAAAATTTCACATACAATAGCTTGTAGTGAATACAAATCAATGTAACCTACGAGCTGATCCTGGTCTG
>JAOUZG010020842.1:4219704-4243365 GCA_026289955.1 Argiope argentata
AGAAATAAATTTTATTTTTATAATAATGAGCACTCCTATCCTTACAAGCTCAACATATAATGAAACACAAAAATTGACATCCAAAACATATTAAGATTTGTTTTTATAAAATTCTTACTTTCCGTTCATGCAAAAGCAAAATTTTTAAAACAATTTAAACAAGTAATTGTCAGAAATTATTGAAACAATCTTTAAGTAAGAAAGTTTCGCTGTGTACAGCCAGCAATAAAATAAAAATTACAGCGGCTTTTACACCACATTTTTATACAAAATATCAGCAGAATAATTTACATGTACAAAAATGGCCAAAAACAGTTTTGGTTGATGTGCAGCAAAAGTCAACGGAAAATGGAAAATCGTTTAGCTGTACAGGGCAAATCTTGAAGCTGGTAAATCTATCGTTTAATACTATTCGCAAGTTCAAGAGAAATAAATATTGCGGAAAACAAGCAAAAGGCAGGGCATCCAAGAATATTTAGTGAGCGTTAGAAGTGAATTTGCGAGACAAATTCACATTAACCGAAGAACTAGCACTGTAAAAATAATTCCGTGACGTAAATTCTGTAAAGTTTGAATAGTGAAATCGAACAAAAATGTTTTAAGAAAACATATGTGTAAGATTATTTGCCCTAAAGTGATATTTCCCTCGTCAAGTAGACAGCAAGAGATAAAATGCAAGAGTGGCCTTACAAGTTTTTCATGCTTACTTAATTTATTGGGCAACGTCATACAATTTTTTGAACAGATTTACTTTAAATTGAAATCATATTTGCATTAATATTTGAATTTTTCGAGATTTAAATCGATTTTCCTTTATTAAATGCCATTTCTTTGTGTCATTTGCATATTTAAGTTATATAAAATCCTGTTACATATGATTAAACATGATTTCAGATATGATATAAATTATATCTGATAAAAACTTGTATCTGAATTTTTTTTTTGAGTGACGGTAGATATCTGAATCGTTTTCCGAAAAAGGTTCGTCGAAAAATGTCTGCAAAGACTTTTCTATCATACAAACTTTCGGAAACTGAAAAATTTTTATTCTATAAATATTATTCTACAATTTACTATTATTATTATTTCAACACTGTTATTCAGAAGGGGGGAAGGATGGATTACGGTGAGATATTTAATTATTGTGCCTTGATACTCTTCTATATTTCAAAATTCCCCAAAATTATGCAGATATCGTTTTGAATTTTTAATCAAATATTTCGACCTGCATAACTCATATTTGTGTAGAATTGCGAAAATTATAGTCAGTAAAATGTATATTTTCCAAACAAATTATTCCTTTAACCTTCTACTGATTTAGTTAAGCTTTTAAACATTTAATACTGAAAAAGTCTTTATTTGAACCTTCCTTATCAAACTAATGGCCGTTTATGTCAACATGAGAAATCCATTTCTTCAACTTCCTTTCTCTCTTTTTTCTTCTCCTCCTCTTGATACGATATCCACCTGCTTGGTCACATTTTTATAATTTAAAATTTATTTAACTTTATTTTGCGTTAATGCTCTTGTTGACAATACAAAAATATCGATACTGCATACGATATTCAATCCGCATGCGGCGTACTGGTTTATTAACCCTCTATGGGCCCCGCGTAACTTTCAGGTCACATTTTAATTTATCGTCACTTTACAAAATTATAGCTTTTCTTCATGAGGTGGCGCATAATTCTTAAATCTATGACGTTTCGAACTCAACCGATACTAGTGTTCAGGACCACTGCTTGGCTCATCAACCCAAAATAGCAAAAATAATTGCTGTGCAAAATCTTGGCAGTAAAATGACGCGAAACCATTTGATCCAATTGAATTTTTTGGGCTTTTGTCTGTGATTACCAAACTATGTTTATGGATGCATGCACATCTATGCCTCGCACCAAATGCAAATTGTTTTGTGGACTTTCACATATGAGCTATTTTACACAGAAGTGCAAATTTTATAGTGACTTGAAAGTCACAATGATTATAAAGCAGTAAAATTATTTAAACAGCAATTTGTTTTCATTTGAATATATAAGTTTATAGTTTCTGATTTTTCGTTCTCACAATTTTTTTTTGGAGTTAAAACAAAAATTCGGCCCATAGAGGGTTAATTAAATTTCTTACCTCTTTCTTCAGAACTTCTGATAGATTCAGAAAGCGGAGAGTATTGAGGCAGCCACGTCTGTGCCGGTAGCAACTCGGTATAGCAAGAGAGGATCATTAGTGCCAGCAGAAATATGCATACTATCGACAGGTAGACGTATTTCCGTTCCGATAACAGTTCGCCATATCCAATAAATGCGACGAGCAGGGTCAGTATGATGAACTGATAAACGAGGTGTATGCACCCGACTCTCGACACAGTCATAATTGTCTGTTTTCTGGAATCCTGAAACGGAAACAAATGAAAGGTAGCATTTTCTTATGTGAATTCCCCGCCCCCTTTTTTTTCTAACAAAAGTACACTGAAAATAACAAATCACATTTTTTAAAAATAAATTAATCCCTGCTTCTGTCAACAAAGAAAATTTTTATTTTAGTTACTTTTATTAAATAATTGCAGTTAATATAAATAATTGATAAAAAAGGATTGATTTTCTTAAGAATTAAACTCGCATTCTTTACCTTCATACCGAAATCCCCGCACTTTACCGATCGAGCTGCTGCCTGCTAATTTCAATTTGCATTACAAAATTGCTAAAACTCTATTTCAAAGTATTAAAAACGAATAAAATTTAATGAAGGAATATTTGAAAAAACTGTATTAACATCGAGTGTCATCCACTTCAAGTTTAAAAAAATGTATTTGAACTTGAGTGAATGAATGAAATGTGTTTTAATAAGGATTTAAAGTTTCAACAAAATATATATATATATATATATATATATATATATATATATATATATATAGGGAGTGGGAACTAATAGTAGGAATTGAAAAAAAAATATAGAAGTTAACTTTCATTGGCATGTAGTTTTCCATTTAAGCAAATTACCTGATGAGTCATTATATATATATATATATATATATATGCTAGCTAAAATGTTCACTTAATATTTTATGTAACTTGGTCTCATAACAGGTTTTTCAGCAAAATATTTTCAAACTTCACATTTTGATAGTCATATAATTCGCTTAAACTGTTATGTAGGCCTTAAGATGTTCTATTCATTGTACTCATCTCTATCTATCCACTCTACTAATTTTAATTTTAAATTTAAATAAAATCGGGAATGATAAAACTGCAATTAATATATAGACATTCTTTTTTAATTCTATCCAGGCTTGCTTTTTAAAAAAAGTATGAAAAGCAAAAGCAGAATCGTTTGTCATTGAAGTCTTATGTGCACCACAGAATAATTTTCATGATTTATAACATCTCAAATAATTATTAAGCAAAAATTCCACAGATTCATCAAAGAATTCAGTTTTTAGCTTTATTTTTTAAAGGATATAAATGCTGTTAATAATAATAGTTTAATTTTTTGGTACATATTATTTCAAAAACATATGAAGTTTAAACTTTACTTAATTCTTTTGTCCTGTGAAATCATATTCTAAGAATTTTTCGGATACTCCAATTTTTTAATTAATTCTGGCCGATCCAATTTGAACAATTTATCAAGTTTTGAATATAAAAATATCAGAAGAATCAACCTTTTCATAATCTGGGCCACCAACTTTTGAGATTGGTTTCTTCGAGACGGTCAACGAAGTGATCCAATATCGTTCATTTATATGGAAGAGTGATATTGATATTTTCTTTAAATCGGCCGGCTTTAGAGATTGATGTACTTTATTGGAGTGCAAATCTTTTGCATTTAGGATATTAGATTCTCGAGAATATTCTGTTAAATATGATTCATATGAGAATAGATGCAAAAATTTCAAATTCGCAATTAATCACTTATTGACTCAATTTACATAACCCATAATTAATTATTTCTTCATTAAAACATTGATATAATTGAAAAAAATTTATTTTTAAAATAATTTTAAAATTAGGTTTTTGCTACAATATTTTCGGATTTCATCGCGGAAAAACTCCATAATGTGGTATAATTTTTAATTAATAGAAATTTCAAACAAATCTCTCCGACGTATACATTTTCACCCTTCAAGATATATGTGTGCTAAGTTAGGTAGCTGGTTTAGGTTATTTGAGTGCAACCTTTCTATTTAAAATGTTAGTGCCTCAAGAATATTTTGTTAAATATACCTCACGGAACAAGGTATCAAAAATTTGTAATTCATCAAAGCATTTATTGACCCAAATTACAAAAAATGCAGTTACTTATTTCGTTTAGAGCATTTTAACTATAGAACTAAAGAGTATTTATGCCTATTGCTAAAGGTTTACAAATTGGCCGTTGCGACCAGATTTGAATGGATATTCTGCTTGAATTAAAGCATGATTGCTTTCGTAAAGTTGATTTATTGAATTTATGATAAAGATACTGTGAAAGATTATAGAAACTTTACCATACGCTTATTTAAGAAAATATATTTATTTCATTTCATAGAATCAAGTGCTGAAAATTACATTTTTCTGGTTTTAATCTGCTGTGATAATTATTTTTCCTCAGAGTTTATGTCAACTTGATGACTCGCTGATAAAAGATCCTTTTTCCCATGCTTGTGCGGATTAAAAGCTTATTTTGCACGAAATACATTGCTGAAAAATACGATTGAAATATTTTTTAAAAATGCATTTTAAATAAAAATTTAAATTATAGGTAAAGAAATTGATACGATTAAAACGATAATTTTTTGAACTTTAATTTGATATAAAATTTATTTTTGTGTTATATTTTTGGAAGTTATAGCAAAAAAATCCGTCTACATTTTGCTCAATTTTTAATTGATTAAAATTCCAACTAAAAATTTTGTGAATCTGAGCCATTCTCAAATCCACTTGAACACACAAAATTTCATCAAAATCGGTCCAGACGTTTAGGAGGAGTTCAATTACATACACTCGCATAGAAGAATTTTATATATAACACAGAAATCAAGAAAATAGTCGAATAGCCCTCAAAACATTGTCAAAAAGATCTGCACCAGGTTTTAACATTAAGCATTCATCCCTCTTCCAAAGCATTTATAAAACACATTGGAAAACGTATTCGTTGTCAGAAAGGCAAAAATCTATGTACAAAAATTAAATCAAACATTAAAATAAATTACAACAACTCTAAGGTGAAAGAAATAGAAAATAAAAGTAGAGGTAAAATTGTCAAAAGACTTCAATACTAATCAAGCAAAAATCATACGAGTGATCGATGAAATGAAACATTGAAATTTGATTCACGGCCAAGCATTGTTAAAATTGTGTTTAAAATTTTTGAAAACTGATTAAAAATGATAAAAATTGAGAATTTTTGCCATTGAAAAAACATTTAATTGTGGCAGATAACTTTGTAAATTACACTTCCTACTCTTGTGATATCAGCAACTTTTTAACATCTCAATTAATTGTCCAAAATACTAAAGAAAATACAGGCCGAATTTCTTCCAAATCTCTCTGGGAGCGTGGAATAGTAGAATCGAAAACAAGCAAATGGTCTTTCCATTTGCACAGATATAGTATCAATATTTAAAATCTGTTTCTGACAACGCTCTAATTTTTTGAAAAATTCTTTAAACTTCTGAGAAATGAAAATTAAGATGACATTTTATTTCTTAGTTTATGCAAAATTTAAAAAAAAATCATTTATTTTGTTCGCTATATTTTTTAAATTACATTCTCTGCTTGAATAAATCAAGCTCTAAAAATTACTTGAAGTTTCATTCAATTGTGACATCTTTTAACGTCATATTCATAGACGCATACTTTCTGTAATTCGAATGAGACGAGACACCATGAAGGTCAAAAATGTTTTACAGTGCGTTTTCAAACGTTGAAAGCGCTCTACAATTGCCTTTGGACCAAAGATCAACCAAATGTGATACTAATTTTTGCCTAGTGGGTACTCCGTTGATTTATCGAAGTTTTAATTGTTTTCGTCCATAACTTCACATATCATGGCACATAAGTGAGATCTATCGCAATTTCGAATTCTAAAAATGCATAAAGTGACTGTGATACCAATTTTATTACTGATTTTTTTCTCTAATTAAAAACATTACTGTGCTAATTAAAAAAGCATTACTGTACTAATTAAAAAAAGCATTACTGTACTAATTAAAAAAAGCATTACTGTACTAATTAAAAACATTACTGTACTCATTTTTTAAAACTTGTTTTATATTCAAGCGCTTTGCAGAGACATATTTCCATTGATACTGATTAAAGCATTTTCTGTGTATCGCTGCTATGTACCTAAATAGGTTTTTAATGCAAAGAAAGACAAATTAAGCCGAAAAAACACGATGCTGACTGATGGTTCAAATTTTTTTTTCTCATTATTCTACATAAAAAATTTATAGTGAAATTATAACATACTATAGAAACGAATTTTAGAACATTCATAAACCAAAAACATCAAAAAATTATCGATTTGATGAAATTTTTCAGAGAAAAAAAAAACTTATCTCGATATTTTATTTACAAAATGCCGCACGGAAGGCAGGGGCACGAAACTATTTAAACACATGGAAAATGAGCTTCTTGGTTTTAAAATCTTTTAAACAAATATTTGCACAGAATATTATTTTTGAATCATCACGGCTTTTCAGGAGTTTATTATTATTATTAGATTTACAAAACCTGTTATATTAAACTAAAAACTATGAAAAAAATCACTGGTAAAAAGAAAATTCTTATTTATAAAAACAAATTTCATATGGTACTTTTTCAAAAATTAAAAGAAAAAATATATAAAAAATAAATGTCTCATCACGGGAATTTAACCTCTTTTTCTATTAAATAATTATTGTTTCATTAAGTTACTTAACGAAATTTTTATATTCAAAAAGATCATTCGATTTGCAATTTATTTGAAAACTTCCCTTCCCTGTGACAGACTTTTGCTTTTCTTTTTCTTTAAACATTAGAGCTAATACAGTTTCAACTGAAAAAAAATAATCAAATTAAACTAAAAATTATTTGCTGGAATTACAAAAACTAACCTTTTTAGCAATTCCAGCAATAACAATAATTAAATCCTATATTATTTATAGAGAAAATTGCGTTTTCGACAAAAATAAATTTATCTGTAAATCGGTGAATTCATTTGGTTCTAAAACTTGTTTTGGTAAGGTTGCTAGAAACGCCATTTATTCAAGTTTTGCTTGGAAAAGGCGACCCTTAACATAAATGCAATTTAATGCTGTTTAAATTTTTTTTAAAGTCTTTAAATGGTCTCAGATACTAAATCTTTAGTATTTTAAAAAGTAATCACAATATTAGTAAGATTATTCTCACCAAAAATGATTACCAAGAAATCATTACTTCAAAAGATCTTCGAAAGTTTAAAATTTATAGCTAATAAAACATCCCAATTATTAATAAGCACTCTTTTTCACCCCAACCTTTCTTCAGTTCAATACATAGTAATCTCAACACCCAGGCTTGAACCTTGTCAGTAATTTTCTTTTTTAAGCCAGTCTTTAGTGAAAAGAGCATTTGTTATTCGATTCCTTTTACATATTCTAAATAAATATGTTTGTTGCTGATCAGGTAGCTTGAATGATTTTCAAATTTTTGGGCCTTTCGATTAAAAAATATATTCTTCACAATACTAGAGCTGAAACCAATATTTTGACAAAATCAGTCATACGAGCATATTTGATAAGTAACAATCATCTTGAATTACTTTTCATTAAAAAACTTTCAAATCAGAAATACAATCGCAAAATATGCATCGCAAAAGACTTATAATAACATTTCAAATTTCTCTAAGTTCTTATGACTATAAAAAATTTTAAATATTCTTAATCCTATTATTTATTTACATCAATGGATTCAAAATTCGAGTTGTTTCTTACCAAAGATACTTTTTCATCTGTCTTCTGTTTAAATCGCCACTCTGTAAATTTTGGAACCGTTGTTTACTTGGCAGAAAATTTCTATTAATTCAAAAAGTACATTTTCATTTCTTCGGCTCTGTAAAGTGCAATCATTGGCATTTCACTGCTCTCTCTCCCCAGCGGCATGACACCTGTTATTTTAACATATCCACACTGATCGGTAAGGCAGATGGCAATGCGTCAGGCACAGAGTAATAATTGTTCATTTTGGAATTAGATGCACTTATTCATAAGGGAGGTTATTAAAGGATATAAACAAAAAGTTTCTTTAAAATCGGAAGAACTTGCTTTAACTATTATCTTTATAGAGTTTTTCTATACTCATAATAATACTCCAGAACACAATCTTACGTAAATATGATCTGCGGATTGCATAAGAATTAAGGGTTACAATGTGGCTTCCTGTTTGATCTAACGAACCGAAACAACTCAACTTCATTTTTGTTTTGCTTTTATATTTTGCGATTTATATCTTCCTGAATATTGTGATGCTACGATATGCTGATGCCGTATGCTCCACTAAATGCTTTATTACTTTACACTGCTACTTAATATTGTAATAGTTATTTTTGAAAATAAAATATCAAGTTAACATATGTCATTCTTACATCATTTGCAGGAATATATTGATATAAAGGAAATTGTTAGGTAGGAATGTTGTCAAGCTTTTGGATTGTCTTGACAGGTTGCTATAGTAACGAATGACTTAAATTAATGCGTTATTTTGTATTATCGGTTCAAATATAGTATAATGTGCATAATTTCATGTTTACTTTTCTTCCTCATTCTCTGCAACACACGAATCTGAAAAGTTTTCAAAGAAATCCTTAAATTAGCAGTGATGAATTTGGGCAGTTTGCAGCTCCGTAGAGAGATAAATACGGCAAAGTGCCTCTTTTGATAAACTAGTCAACTTGGGTTCACTTTTCAGAACATTATTAATTCAACGTACTCTTATTCATTTATTGCAATTTTTTTGTTATAACTTAGTGAAAAAGCGTATGTTTTCATTTATTTCTTAGAACTGCACTGCACACATGTTTGAGGACAACTATTATTTAAATAAATTATCAATATTCACGAAGCTTTCAATAACGGAGGGATAATGAAACAAGAATAAAAATTTATACCTTCCGACTTTTTTTTTTTTTTTTTGGAAAGGGCATATAATGTAACAGGCCACGACACTGATTAACTCTAAATCTGCGTTGATATGATATTTTACCAAGAACTGTAAGGTTCAGAAATATTGAAAGGCTAGAGATCTAAAGGCGCCATAGCCAGTCTTCTGGGCATTTGTAATAAACGAATATTTTGGAAAATAGTAATATTATCCTATTATTATGAATCGCTTTGAATTTTTTGCTGGATCAGTTACTATTTACTATTAATTTGGTACTTTTTATTCTAATTGAATCTATTTTAATTTAATTCTAAAATTTCCTCTTATTTTCAAATTTAATTCCACTTTTTTTTTAATTAATGCTACAGAAACTCTATAAAACTGCTAAAATCGGAAATTTATCACACTTTAAGACATAATAATCTGTCAATCTAAACGAATTATTTTAAAAGATACCTATAATTCCTGTACTAAATCGACACGGTTCAAGAAATCCTTGTCAGAATCTCACAGTATATAATCATTGGAGATACTCTTTCACTCTTGTGTCATTCCGTAGGTTGACGAAGCTCGTTGTCTCGTGCTTGTACATAAATTGTTCCTCCATGGATGAAATAAAAGTAAAGTTAAAAATTACAAAAGCATCTGAGGCAGATGCAAATCGCGCTAGGCCCAAACTCCTAATCTTATGTTTAGTAGTCGAAAAATATGACCATCAAGCAAGACACTTCAGCAGGAAGGGTGTTATCTTGTAATAAATCTTTCGCCACATATTCTTCCAACAGTGAGTCGATGGTAAGACGAACGATACAATTGCGCCAAGTTTATGGTGAGAACTTGTGTGTGAATTTGGTGGTTGGTTGGGTTTATGGGGCGCATACCCCCTGCAGGGGCTTATTCCCGGTAATGATGATCTGCCAAGGACATAGCGGTCTCTATTTTGTGTTGTTTCCTTCGTTTATCCGAGCTATGTGGGATCCTGGTGGCTGGGAATGGTCTGGGGGTCTGGTGCATCAGTATAAATAGGCTTTGTCAGGTGGATGGGTGGATGGGTTGATGTGTGTCAGGACCCATTTTGATTGGCTCTCTGTAACGAGAGGGGTGTGGGGTATACTGCTGTTTATTTGGAGCAATTTTAGCAGATAGTAGGAATAAGTGCATTTAAACTAAGTTATTTGGATGTTTTCTGTTAGAAAATAAGTCAGTAGGGGGAGAAATATAAAATTTTATAGTAGAATATTGTGGGGTCTATTGATATTAGGGTCTGGATTATATTTAGGTATATTGTTTACTGCTTCATTTTTATTATTTTCTAGGTTTTTAAAGAAGTATTGAGCTAGTTTTTTAATAAACTGTTTTAATGTGGGGAAATTAAGGCAGAGGTACATATTGGTGGTGTGCATGAATTTTCTCATATGACATATATTTCTAATCAGGTTATTCTGTAATCGTTCTACTATTTTAAGGTTTAATTTAGCTGCATATCCCCACAACGGGCATGCATATGTTAATACTGGATGCAAATGAGCGGAGTAAACAATTATTTTATTTTGCCTGCTCATTTTGGCGTTTCGAGAGATTTAAAAGTATAATTTACGTGACAGGTCTCAAAACATTTTTGTTATATAAATAAAACGAAATTTCCATGTTAGCTTTTTATCTAGAATTACGCTTAAATATTTGCATTCCTTAGACCACGGGATAATTTAGTTTTTAATTTTTATGGGAGGGAAGTTCTTTTTACTGTTAGTTTTACTAAAAAATATAGCTTATGTTTTGCTTGCATTAATGTCTATTTTCCATTGTTTTCGAAAGATTTGAGGTGTCTATTTAGAGTTATGGTGATGAAATTTGGGTTTTTATTTTTGGTTAGTATTTTTGTGTCATCAGCATACATACACATCAGGGTGTTATATTGCTTAGAGATACCATTAATAAAAAGGGAAAATAATATCGGCCCTATCTTAGATCCTTGTGATACGCTTGCCTGCATATTTTTAGTGTCAGAGTAGTAGTGGTTGATTTTGATTTTGAAGGATCTATCACTAAGGTAAGATATAATTTTGATTAGTTGTGGGGGAATGTTATATTTAATGAGTTTGTAAATAAGGCCATCTAGCCAAACTCTGCCAAAAGTTTTCTGAATATCAAATAATACGGCAGCATTATTTTTGTTTATTTACGAAACCTTCTTCACTATATTCGACGGCTCTTAGCAGTTGATGAGTTGTTGACATATTTTTCCTGAAACCGAACTGTTCTGGGGTTAGGATGTCATCATCTTCGAGGCGGTTGTTTATTCTATTAACCACTTCCACACTGTCTGACAAGCGCATTGATTTACTGAATTTTTATTTTCAAGTTTGCAATTAAGCCACAGAATTAAGTACTTGAATACGAAAAATCAATATGAAACGATTTGGTATCCCAAATGCACCATGTATTATTTTTAAAAAAAACCAAATTAACAATAAATTACCAAAATAGGATGAGTTATCTCATTGGAAAGTTAAATAAATTCGTATGTCTAGTGGTTAAAGACTATTTGTTCAATTATTTTACTGATTGAGAGGAGAAAGGGTATAGGTCGATAATAAGTTGGGACAGTAGGGTTCTTTCCTAGTTTTAAAATTGGTATTACTGCAGCCATTTTCCATTGGGAGAGGAAATGGCCACATCTGAGAATGCTGTTGGCAATATTAATTAAAAATATTTTATAATTTTCGGAGAGGGATTTGATCATTCTATGATGGAATCTAGCACGGGAACTTTTTGACATTTATCTTTTTAATGAGATCATTGATTTCATGTAGTGTAGGAGGAGATATATCATTAAACTTTGTCGGTATTGCTTCAAGAAGGTTTTTGACTGTATTATTTACAATCATGTCAGAGCTTTATGCTATTTAGTTGAAATTGTTTCTCCAGGCTGTTTGCCATGCAGTTTTCTTTTTTCTTTATTAGATATTGCAATTGCAATATCAGCTGGGCCTTTAAAAGCCGGAATGTATTGTTTTTAAAAATTTTTACTAGTTTCAATATTGATCCGTCATCTGTGATGACATTAATACTTTTCTAATAAATTCTTTGGTTTGTAGAGTTTTGTTCAGTTTATATATAGCTGATGGCGCTAGGCACGAACTCCCAATCGTATGGTTAGTAGTCGAGTAACATACCGATCGTGCAAAAGTGACCCTTCATCTCGAAGGATGTTATCTGGCTTATGTAGATTTCATCATAAGTCTCTTGAAGACTGGGTCTCTGGTATTTTGAAAATTTTTCCTGGCAAAGTTCCGATCCCTTATAAGGTTTCTAATTTTGAGGTCAATAAATTTCTGACTATTTATTAACGGAATTGAAGCTATTGTCTTTTCATTATTGATTTTTTCTTCGAAGTATTTAACGTAGAAGTCTAATTTTTCTTCGTTAATAAATTTATCAATATTAAGGGTTTCTGCCTGGCTTAGGATGTGATTAAATTTTTTCCAATTTATTTTAATTTTATTGGGACTATTTGGTAAAGCATATTTAAAATAAAAGTTTTAAAGTATGAGGTTATGGTCCGAACTTAAAAGTGAGTTTAGTGGTGATTGTTAGTTATGACATTAAATGATTCTCATTTTGTCTATACATTTCCTTAAATCATCCAAACTGACTCCATAGTTAAAAACGGCACAACATCTTTATTCGAAAAATTATAAAATCAAACAATCAAAACTGTTGCCATACAAATAAAACTAAATACAGAAGTTAAACTAATTAAGTGGCTTAACAGTAGCGGTAGCTGCACTTGACATACTCCCACCTTTTGATAACAGGAATTTTATCAAAACTAATATTCAATTAAATCAGAATTTACACTAAGTTCCTTTTAATGTTCAAAGTCTTTAAATCTAGAAGTTAACAGTTCTAGGTGTATGGCTCTGAATACAGCACAGGTATACAAAACAAACCAAGCCTTCGTTCCACCTTTCAGAATAAGAGGGCCTGCTAAGTCTACTCCTACGACTTCAAAAATCGATGCATTCTTATTCTGTCTTCTGGAAGTGGCACAGAAACTGTTTTCATTGCTTTCGCACTGTGTCTTTTGCAAATCACACATTTAGAAATAACGGATCTTATTGTTTTCCTACCGTTTATAATCCAATACTGCTCTCTAAGATTGGTTAAAAGAGCGTTAAGTCCAGCATGATGTAAAATCAAATGATATTCTAAGATTAGTAATTTAACCAATTTGTGTTTGCTTGGCAATAAAATTGGATATTTAAAATTCTCTAGATATTTTCCTCTCTGTCAATTTTGTCTTTACTCGAAGTAAACCATGACTATCTCTAAAACTACAAAGGGACTTTAATTCTTTTAAACAGTCATCATGGAAACATTCATTCTGAACTACTTTTATAATTATTTTTTCAGCTTCATCTAGTTCTTGGGCTCCCAATTCACCACTTTGACGCTCTGGTTTTGTTTTACATGCATTGTGGTAAAACCTCAACATCCAACAAACCATTCTTAATATTTTGCGATAAGTGGAGAAATAAGCTAAAAGTTCTTCTGAAGCATAACTCTTTTCTAATAAAATCGTTGTGACATAATTCTTTTCTTCGGATGCTTCTTCAGTCAACACATTTTCTGACTTTGGCCAATCTCGTTCATTCTCCTTTAACCATAATGGTCCCTCCCACCAACGAGATTCAAATAATTGTTTGGCATTACAACCTCTAGATGGCAATTCAGCCGGATTCTTTATTCCTGGTACATGTTTCCAGTCATTATAATTTGTAAGACTTCGTATCTCTTTAACTCGATTTTTTACAAACACTGTCCATGAATCGTCATTTTTTATCTAGTATAATACCGAAGACGAGTCTGTCCAATAATATTCCTTAATGTCTCGGAAATTTAATGCCCTTTTTACTAGGTCAGAAAGACGTGCGCCTATTGTGCATGCCATTAATTCCAACCTAGGAATTGACATCCTTTTTAGTGGTGCGATTCTTGATTTAGCAAGCACAAGTTGCACTGAAATTTGATTCTCATTTTCACTCCTCAAGAAAATAGCTGTCGCATAAGACAATTTAGATGCATCACAGAACGTATGGAGGCTAATAGATACGCAGTTATCTATGGACATATAGCGTGGAATTTCTACTAATTTCAAAAGAGGAAGATCATTAAACCACTTCAAAAATTTCTTTGTTACCTCTTTTGGTAGTTCATCATCCCAACTGAGTTTTGATTTCCAGCTTTCCTGAAGAAGTAGTTTGGGATACAACGTTACGGGACAACTGAAACCAATTGGATCGAAAACCTTTTGTGCAATTGAAAGTAACTTCTTTCTAGTAAATGGTTCAGTTATTTCAATTCTTAAATCAACTGCACAAGATAAAGTATCAGTTCCACGATGCCACAGCAGTCCTAAGACTTCAGACATTTCCGATTCCGAAATTGAACTTTCGAAGTCGGTGTATTTCCAACCTCTCAATTCAAATTTTGCATTTGCCATTAACTGCGTAGATACTTCTATGAAATGTCGGGTTTCATTTTCTGTGTCCAATGAAGTGACGCAATTATCGGCATAAAAAGATTTCAATAATTTTTCTGCAATTTCTTTATGTTCTAAATTTACATTCACTAGATGATATTGAATAACAACTCCAAGAATGAATGGACTGCAGGTTACTCCGAAAAACACTCTGCGATGTCTAAAAACTTGAATTTCTTTCTTTTCATTATCTTCCCACCAAAGAAATCGGAGATAATCCCTATCCTCTTCAGCAATGCTTATTTGTAAGAAAGCCTTTTTAATATCAGGTATAATTCCAATCCTTTTTTCTCTAAATCTTACTAAAATTGATGGTATTAAATCTAAGGTGTTAGGTCCTTTTTCTAAACAATCATTGAGTGAAGGAAATACTTTTCTTTTATTTGATGCGTCGAAAACTGGTCTGACTTTAGTTGTTGAATTTTCCTTGAAATCTCCTCTATGTGGCAAGTAGCAACCAGATTTAGATAGTTCTTCAGGTGGTACTTTTTCTATTATTTGCTCTTCTAACCACTCCTGGAACACCATATCATAAGCATCGTATTTTCCTTCCAATTTTAACTTTGATGTAGCTCTTTCTAATCTTCTATCGGCTATATCTCTATATTCAGGAACATTCTTGCCTTGTATCCACGGTAATTTCACTTCATATCTTCCTTCATCGTCTTTTCTCAAATTTTTCCTAAAATGATTATTCACTGCCTTATCAATTTCACTTCTAGATTGCTGTTCAAATGGATCTGTAATACCAATTATCTCCATTTCCCAAAGGTTTCTAATATCTTGAGTATGAATTAAAAGGGAGGTAACTACAGCAGCAATAGAATTTTCATCTTCATTGGTTTGCAGTTTTCCCATTAAAACCCATCCGAGAAAAGTCTCAATAGCAAAAATGCCTGGTCCTAGTTTATGCATTTTTCCAGTATAGATATTTCCAGCAAAGTCAGAACCTATCAAAAGATCAATCTTAGAGTTCACACAATTAACATCTGTGATATGAATTCTCTTTTCAGCTAATTCTGATAACCAAGGCCCTTTCGGTACACTAGGTATAGATCCACAAATTGTAGGCTGATCTAAAAGAGGAATTTTACAGTTATAACCAGTATATAGATTCTCAACATTGATGTTATAACATTTATGATTCATATCAGATGACCTGCCTCCAAATACTACATGAGTTAATTTTTTACTAGCTTCAGATTTTATTCCTAAAGCTTCTACTGTTGATTTTAAAATATAGGAATGCTCAGATCCAGTATCGATCAGCGCTCGTAAATGAAGTTTCTTTCCTTTGTGCTGAACGGAAACCACTAAAGTTTGAAGCAAAACTCTTCCTGTTGTACAAATTGATGCAAGGGTGTTACTTTCATCATTTTCTTGTTTACATTCGACAGTAACTTTTGATTTCTGTTTAAATTCTGGACAACAAATAATATGATGCTTCCTTCCACAAAAAACACACTGAATTTTACTTTTGCAATTTTTAGCTCTATGGTTCGATTTTAAACATGAAAAACAACAATTTTTTTCTTTCAAAATTTTCATTTTTTCTTCATGACTTAAATTCTGCGCTTTAAAACAATCTTTACTTTGATGTGATTTTCCACAGAATATACAGCTTATCAATTTATTAATACTTGTTTCTTGTGTTCCCGAAAATAAGTTGCTCGCAGTTGGAATGATATTATCTTCCCGATCCTTTTGAATTTTTCTTTAGGTATCACTTTGTTTAATACCTGTCTTTGCAAGAGTGATTCTTTCTTCACCCTCTACTTCAGCCCGAAGAAAGTTTAATAGCTGAGTTAATCTTGCACTATAAGATTTATTTTCTTCACTTACAGAAGAATTTCTTAACCAAACTCTCAAAATATCCTCTGGAATACACAATTCCACAAGAGGAAAAAGCATAGCTGCATATTTGTCAGACGTCATGCCGATCGACTCCAAAGATCTTAGATGCGACTCCAATTTATCGTATAATTGAGTGATATTTAATTTCGATTTAGTCGCATTTTTCACCACTAAAGTTAAAAGCTCACGCACATAATATTCAACTAATAGTTTCTCACGTCCAAATCTTGTTTTGGGGCATTCAATTGCTTTTATATAATTTTCTGCCGTTGGTGGATAGCTATCAATAATTTCTTTTGCTCTTGTTCCTGGCAACATACATTGTATAAGGTACTGAAACTTATCCTCTAATTCCATTTGTTTATCCTCATGTATTCGTTTAAACTGACTCCAGAAACATAACCAGTCTTTAACTTCTCCACCAAATTTCATTAACTCAATTTTTGGAAGTTTCAGTTTCGATTTCTCACTACAAAAAATATTTACATTTGGTTGTAATTTACTTTCAATGAAGGAATTGGCACAAACTAGAGCTTCATCAAATTTCATTTTATATTCCTCCAGAGCTTCAAATTCATCTGAATAACTTTTTCCGTTATCATCTACACTTAACGAAAGTTCTAATATTTCATTATCAATAGTTATTAAATCAGCGCTTATCCTTTCTAAGGACGCTAATTTAATCTTAATATCATTTATTTTCGTATTTTCATCTTCAATCATAGACATTAAACTTTTATATGTCTTAGTAAATGATGCTCTTAGCGGAGCTCGTTTCTTAACAAGATGATCCATTATGAAACCGAAACCGAAACTTAGAATTCAATCAAATATTATTGAGATTAAGTACTGACCTTTTTCTCTTAATCACGTCCGGGTCACCAAAAGTTAGTTATGACATTAAATGATTCTCATTTTGTCTATACATTTCCTTAAATCATCCAAACTGACTCCATAGTTAAAAACGACACAACATCTTTATTCGAAAAATTATAAAATCAAACAATCAAAACTGTTGCCATACAAATAAAACTAAATACAGAAGTTAAACTAATTAAGTGGCTTAACAGTAGCGGTAGCTGCACTTGACAGTGATGTTAACTGTCATATTTAATGCACTTCGTGGTATTTTGCTGCCTATAGAGGGCGCTACAACAGCTATATAAAGATCGCTTATTCGCCGGGTTACCACTGAGGGAAGATCTCAATGGTGAAGTTGTCTAGGTAACCGTCTAGTATGCCGAAGCTCAAGGTTCAAACCTAGCTGCATTGATAGGGTTTTGCAGCAAAATCAAATCTAAGAATAATTGAAGCCCAATATAATAACATTATCAGGAATATTGCAAATGCCAAGTGGTACATGAGAAACACAGATATCAGGAAGGTTTTCGATTACTCTTCTTTTAAGGAAGCAACTAAAAAATTAGCAACTAACTTTTATAACAAAATGAATTCAAATGATAACGAAGCAATAATTAACATTACGAAATATAAACTGATCCCAAAATCAAGAGGCCGAGAAATGTCCTTCTCATTTAATTTTCGCTCTTTAAATTTACCTAAATCATTTTCTCTCGTTGTATTTTGAATCCTCCAACCCTTCCGAATATTGGTTTTTCTTATGTGCTTTTAATATAAATAAACCGTCCTAAAATCAAAACAAGCTTCTGCATTCCTAATTTAGTTATAATAAACCGAGCAACCAATCCGCAGACTCACCCTCATCCGGGTATTGCACCAGCAGCCAATGGAATCTTGAAGTTAGTGCAGATTCGCTCACCCTTGATTGTTACTATGTTATTGTCATTGTATTCAGTTCATGTTACTCTATTTCCAGCCAAGCAGCCTGCAACAGCACCAAGACTGGATGTATCTCGGCAATGGGAAGGAACTCCATAAACTCAGCCATCGGGCTATCATTGAGGCAGAAACGGATAGCTCTAGGCCCAAACTTTCAATCTTAAGGTTAGTAGCAGAGTAGCATGACCATCAAGCTCAAGTGACACCTCAGCTCGAGGCATATTACCTGTTATCTGGCTTATAACGCTTTCACCACATATCCCCACTTTGGCCAGAATCTCTTTTAACATATATGTGAAATTCGAAATTAAAATCTGTTTCAGAATCAAACGAATAAAACCAAAATTATTTCTGAATTAAGCTTTAAAAAAGCACAATTGTATTTAGAGAGCACTAATGCCGCTACAACTAAAGCAAAAACGAACATAACCAAAGTAAAAATAACATGTTAAGTAATAAGGAATAAAAATAAAATAAGTATCTGACCTGAAGACTTTCTCAAGGGTTACCTTACGACAGGGATTCAAACAAGGGATATTTTTCTGAGAAGGGTCTGACTATTTGTCCATCAATATGGACCACTAATTACTTAGGTTGACGTAAATTACCGACCCTAAGCCTTAACCAAAATTAGTTCAAAGAAGCAGCAAAAATATTATTCATTATTCGCTAAAAAAGAAAGAAAAAAATCCCTCCTTGATTAGGTGCGATATTTAACTTTAATTATTTATTCCTCTTTTACTGCTTAACTGTAACTGAAAACTCTTGTTTCGGGAATGAAAAATCATTCTGTTTAGCGATTCGATTGGTCTGTGTACTATAATATCATTTCTGTCCAAGCATTATTTCTGTACTAAGAGTGAATCAGCGATTTCGCTGAATTATAATATATAAAAGTTGTGATTGTCATGGTTGGAAAACTTCCGAGTGAAATGACTGAAGCTCCGAAGAAAGTTGATCTGGGTTTGTTGGAAGAAGATGATGAATTCGAAGAATTTCCTACCGAAGGTAAGATTCTGTATAAATCTTTAACCGAGTAAATCATTTCATCCCGAAATTATAATAAAGCTTAAATTATTTTTTATTGCATTGTATTTTATTGTATTGCAAAAAAAAAAAAAATCCTTGCTCACAATTTTAATATTCCATTTCGTTTTATTGTAAATATGTTTTTTTGTTGAATTAAACTGCTGAGAACTCTAATGTGAAATAACTTGTACATTTTTGTAATATGGTCTCCATTTTATAATTTTGTTCAATTGAAAGAGGAAACTGTGGTGAATGGGACAGCTCCATTTATTTTTAAATAAAATATCAGAATCTAAACTCTCCATTAGATAAAGCAATTGTAGACTCTTGTTTGATCCTAATTATAATATTATGTATATATAAAACAGAAAATCTGTTTTTTATGCTTTTAAATTGAATACAATTTATTTTGTTACTGATTTTTTACAGTCTTATTATTTGTAAAATAAAAATATTTTAAACATATAATAAACTCAAAAATAAATTGTTTATAAACAAACTAAGCTGAAATGAAACATGCTTTATGTGATATGCATTTTTGTTAGTATATATATATATATATATATATATACATACAGTCGCTCAAAAAATGGAGAGTACACCTTTTACTTGATAAATCCGACTTTCAATACAGATAACACATTAACTAAAAGTCCAAACATATTTTTATTTTTACACATAGCAAATGATTTAATTTAAAGTAAAAGTAAATATACATTAACAAAAAAAACCCCTCTAAACTGAAAAATATCAGAAGCATTTTAAATAAACATTAGCTGATTTTTGCCTCCAAAATTGAGAAAACACCAAAGAAATTTTTGTAATATCGAGCAAAGAAAGAAAGTTCTAATATTTAATTGCATGCCTTTTGGCTTCTATAATGACTTTTAGACATCATGGTGCTGATTTGACAAATTTTTGGTGGTATTTGAAGATAGTTTATGCATTCTTATTGAAACAAATGTTTTAGATAGGAATTGTTTCTAATTTTGTGTTTTAAATCACAATTTTGAATGTGGTCCACGGATATTAAATGGCATTGATATCAGGGTACTGTGGTAGTGTGTCTAAATGCTGTGTGCAATGAGAAAACACCATTATTTTAGCATATGTGCATTCTTTTGGGGGTCATTGCCCTGCTGATAAAAGAAATTTCTACCTAAAAACACATTTTTTTTTATCTTATAAAAGTCATCTTAAAAGCCAAAAGACATGCAATTGAATATTTTCACTTTTTTCTTTGTTCAACGATACAAAAATTTTGTTGGGGTATTCTCAATTTTTTTGAGGCAAAAATCTGCTAATGTTTATTTAAAATGCCTCTGATATTTTTCAGTTTAGAGGGGGGATGTTAATTTTTCTTTATTTTTATTTTAAATTAAACCATTTTTTATGTTAAGAAATTAAAATATGTTTGGACTTTATGTTAATGTGTTATTTGTATTGAAAAGCGCATTTATCAACTAAAAGAAGGTGTACTCTCAATTTTTTGAGCGACTGTATATATGCATTGAGAAGAATGGGGCTTACTGAATTATATTTCAATGCATTTTCTAAATATGCTAATTATTAAAGTTTTTAATTTTTCATGTTGCTTAATAAAACTAGTTTTTATGATGTTATAATGCAATTATAAGATGAGGATTGTAAATTTACAAAAATATATATCTTAGTATGCATTATTATGTCATATAACATAAAATCAGAACTCGCATTATCCAGAATACAAACAATAAAATAAAACCACTTTTTAAAAAAATTCATTATAGCACCTATGTCTTTAAAACTGTTTTATTATTTAATTTTGTTAATAATTGTATCATATAAAGTATGAATGCATACTGCAAATCAATCTGTATCCTTTCACATAAAATTATTTTCTACCTAAAATCATATTTACCATTTAACTTCAATTAAGGGACATTCTATATATAATAAAGTAATTAGTAATGTAATAATTGTCAAGTAATGAAAAAAAATGAAGTCAAGTTATAAAAGTTATTTATTAAACCCTTTATCGATAAGTTAAAAAGAATTACAAATTATATAATTTTTTATAAAAAAAATACCACTTCTAGTGCATGGAAAAGAAGCACACGGGAAGAGAAAAATATATTAAACAATAATAGTGCTGTTACTGGAAGTGTAAATGTAAAAGAAAATAAAAGTTTTCATTATGTGTTACCATCAAAGAAGATTTTAAAATAAGCTGTTATTGTACTTATTGGGTAGTACAAGCATGTACAAAATCATAAATCATTGAATGAAAAGGATATCAGAATAAAATATTTGTTAATTTTAATTTTCTCAAACCTTGTTTCATACCTCCTTCAAATGGACAAAAATTTTACAATTTTTAACTATGTAAATACAAGCTAATTGTTTGTATCTTCCTGTTTTTTGTATTTAAAAAAAATTAAAGAATAGCTTAAGAATGTTTTTTGTAAATTAGATTCTTTGGAAATCATAACCAAAGAATTGGGAGGGGGATGTGAAATCTGCCCCAATCTACTAATGCCCCTAGTTATAGTAATTGGTGAAAGTTTTAAAAATAGCTTGTTGAATAGGGATATACAAAGACAAATCCTGCATTTTAAAATTAATTCTAAAATTAATTTTTAAAAGTAAATGCAAAGTATAAAATGATTATTGATTACTGTGTGTTAGTATAAATAAGGAGGTAAGTATAAATAAAATCCTTTATGCTTAAAACAAAAAATAATTTTTTGGTATTTATGATTCAGTGAAAGTAGAACATCTATTAATATGCTTGATCACCTTTGCACTTTTAGAAAACAAACTATAACTAATAATATTTGTGTGTGTGTATATATATCCTAAGCATCTTTTTTTTCCAGTTAGTGCATGTCTTGTAAATACTATTTATAAATAATTGAATTTTCTTTTGGAAAAAGATTTAATAGACATCTTCCAATTGACTTGTTGATTTGAGTAGTTGTAGACATTTTATATTGATAGTTTACTAAATGCTATTAGTTGGCCTTTCTCTGTTAGAAGTTTCTTCATGTTTTTATATTTCTCAACAATTAAATAGCTTTTATTATAAATCAAGTTTTATGATTATATAAGATTACTGTCCGAAATTGAATTGTGTTAGCACTTTTATCATTGATTTATTTCATTTTTTAAGATACTCCCTATTTTTCCCTGTGCTATCAGTTACAATTTTCTATATTGACTATGATTTTAAAATTTTTATTTCGGGTTTTTCTAGCCAGATATCAATTTCTTTCATTTTTTGCCTCTGTAAATTCTTTCCTATTTTTAGTGTTTTTAAGCATATTTTATGGTAACATATTCCATAATTTAAAATTCATTTTTTTTTAGAAATAAAAAATAATGTATTTGCCTTTTTCTTTATTTTGTTATACTTATGATATGCACAAATCTTTTATTGTAGATTGGACTGCAAAGGAAGAAGATGAACAAGATATCAATGTGTGGGAAGATAACTGGGATGATGATAATGTAGAAGATGACTTTAGTAATCAACTAAGGTCAGCATCTAAATATTACTTTTCTTTCATTGATACTTATAGTAATTTCTAGATTAGTTAATATAGTTGAATATTGATTGATTTTAATATTAAAACAATAGCCAAGAAATATTAACTAATTTATTTGTGATGTTCAATGTATGAATTGTTAAAATTAATTATTTTCTTCTTGTATTTCAAATATTTAGAGCTGAACTTGAAAAATGTGGTCACAAAGTCAATGGCAGTGGAGAACCCATGAAGTCTTGATTTCAATGATTACAGTGCATTTAAATCTCATTTCATAACATCAACATCTGCTCTGTTTTATTTGATACATCTTACTTTGAATTAGTTCTGATTCATTAAAATGCTACTTTGTATAAATTAAAACTGTATCTTTGAAAATAAACATTTTTAAAAATATTGTATATATTTTCAGATTCTCATTTCTGTGAAATATTTTTATTATAATATCGTTCAATATTGCCTGGCATTGTTTTTGCAATTAATTTATCATAATTTAAAATATTTCTATTATGAATTTTTTTTTATAAAATGCATGGCATTTACTAAAATAATTATATATTTTTTAAAAATTATTATTTTAAATGAAAACATGAAAATAATAAAAATTGTCTTAGATTCTGATCATTGCTTTGAAATTAACTTGCAAATAAATATGCATAAGATAATTCCTTCTTTTAAATTAAATGTAAAAGCATTTGCTTTCTCTCTGTCTCTCTTTTAAAGCATTAACAGATAGTTAAATTATAATTTTTGGGACAAAAATTTTATATATATATATATATATATATATATATATATATATATATATATA
>JAOUZG010020842.1:4243375-4273375 GCA_026289955.1 Argiope argentata
TATATATATATATATATATATATATATATATATATATATATATATAAAACTTTGGAACCTCTTGTTTTCTGCCAATTTCAAAAATTGCTATTTAATACGAAAAATCATGATTGCCTGCACTCTTCTGACCCCTCCCCTCTTTTTTTCCTGATTGGCACAAAAACGCTGCTTAACTGTACATTTCCTATGGGAGGGGGGGGTGGCAAGTTTTTTTTTTTTTTTTTTAATCTCAACCATTGTGTTAATTTCAAAATATTTTATTTGGTACAAAAAGCTTTTTAATCCTTGACACATCATTATTGATTGTCTGCTCCTACATTTCTAAAAAAAAATAATTTAATACTGCAAAATAAAATTGTTGAATATGAGGCAATACCCCGAATTGATTAGCTAATCTATATATAAAGAAATTTCAAAAATCAACCAATTTATCTATTTAATGAAATATACATTGCATAGATAAATTCACAATTATTTCCTGTCTCCAACCATATTTGAGATAAATTGAGTGAACATTATCTGCCCATTCTGTATTCCAAAGAAAGAAGAAATCCCTATTGCTGAATAATTTTACCAATTTTTATTGAAATGAAAACATTTGAAAATTCATGACATTTAAACATCAGTTGTTGTATGACCTCCATTTTATAAAGATATTGCAAATTAATGCCTTGACACATTCTCTAAGTAATAACATTACTGAATATGTCATTTTGTATGCACAGTAAAACCAATTAAAATGCTCTATGTTATGCAAATATAATTATATGTAGTACTTTCATTGATGTGATATGATGTAGCTGATTAAACTAGGCAGGAATAGAAAATAACTTAAGAAATAGATTTTTTTACTGTCATCTTACCAGAGCTGAATCAAAACTGTCCTCAGTAATCTGAAAATAGTGTTATTCAAGTTATTGCTAAAACCAATAACATTTTTGAAGGTTATCTAGATAAGTTTTTAGTTTCAAATAAATAGATTTTTTCCTTGAGAATTTATAGGAAGGGTACCTATTGCAATTGTTTTTATGACAAGGTTTTTAGGAAATTTTTGCAGTTCTTCACCAATTATGCACTGAAACCTAAAACCACCTTTTGCCCAAAGGTTGGAATATATATAAGTACAAACTGTTACTAGAGCGTTTCTGCCACAAAATTTGAATTAGTGTTTTATGGCAGAAATCATCTTTGCCTGAACTTTGCCACATTCAAGAAATTAAAAAATTAGTATCAATTTATAAAAAAAATTGCAACATGGAATGTCTTCATAATTCAAATGGCTAAAAGCATTGAAAGCGTTAATTGTGAAAAAATGCAACAATGGTGCAAAGAGTTATACAGTATTAAAAAGCATGGCTATATAAGATTATAAAAACCTATATCTGATTCCATTTTTGATTAAACTGCGCCAAACTTATAATGAGATTTAAACTTATTTGAGAAGGGTACCCCCCCCCTAAATTGCATCATTTTCTTGGACCTGTCAACTTGTAAAATCTACAAAAATTGATTGCATGATAAAACACGATCTAAAGGTTATTTAGGAATCAAATCAATTATTAAAAGCCAATCATTTTTAACGAGGTAAAAAGATGGGGATGGAGAACTTTATGAAGAATGTCTTAATTTGATGTGGGCCGAATGCAAGTGGCGAATGCGTTGTGGTCACTCGATTAAAATGTAAATAACCGTCATAGAACACTGCTTCGAGTCGCGGGTTCCTCCATCAGCAAATGTTTATACTTGGACCGTGTGTGGCCGATTCTTAATCTGGTAAGAATTGAGTCAAGTTTTCTATCAGTCAAACAGGGCCAACAGACGATTAGATGTTTTAAGTTTATTTGCCTCTAAGATTACTCTGGGTTAGTCATTTTGAAGGCAGACTGAATTTGACATGGTTTTTAATGGAATAGGAGATTTTAATATACTAGTAGTAGATTTCGCAGACATAGGACTGTTACGAATTGAGCAATATGGTGTTGGTTCTCTCACAACAAAAGTCGATGAGTGAATCGAATACCCAATTTTCAATCTAATTAAAATTGTGTTTGGTTTTCAGCTGTGTAAAGTGGACCGAAGATTTATTGTACACTTAATGATATAAAGCTTATCGGGAATTTGTTCGTCATTGTCGTTTGCCATTGGGAATGCAAAATGTGATTTATATTTCTTGTTATCAGAAAGAAGAATCTGTGTTGCAAGAAAGTAGTAGCCAGTTGGGCTGTCATATCAGCCTTTTCATTTCCCGAAACTCTCGCATGTGCGGGAACCCAATATAAAATAATTTGAAAGCCCTTCCAGATATGTTTGTTATACAAGTTTAAAATGTTGAAAAGCAAAGGATAGTGCGTGGATTTAATGATGACAGAGTACCCGGTGAATCAGGGTGTATTACGTAGCTGTCTGCAGAAAAATTGAAATTACGATAAAGCCTTTAAAATAGTAGTTACTTCTGCTGTAAAAATTAAATAAAATGAAAGGATTCTATACGCTCTTGTAGAATTTGCATCAGAAGTCTGTTCGAAACCTCTAGAACCGTGTAAAAATTGGTTTCAACCGGTGGTATTTTTGGCGGTGATGACCAAAGATTGGCTGATAAATGATAACTGTAGTGTTCTACACGTCAGAATGTTGAAATTGATTCAAGCATTGGATGCCATGAAATTTCCTGGATGGTGTTAGAGAAATGACTGCTGAGAGACACGTGACGTGCACCTTCTCTGGATGTATTTCTGAGACTAGACGAGTCGTTCTCTCGACGAGTGACGGTCAAGCAGTCTGAAGGGAAGAAACGGCCTTGATTAAAACTGTAATCGGGATAACCAGGGTTTGATAAGATTTAAAAATAATAAAAGAGGAAATGTCTACCTCGTGGTATGTAAAGATAGCTCATTACATTCTATATACAAGTATTCTTCAGGTGAAACTCTAAATACCTCAGAACACGATCAAAGAGTAGTGTGACGGACAGTAATTTTGAGAAAACATCACGTCTTGCCGAAACATAGGCATTGCATTCATAGTCAAGTTTCGATAAAAATTACTTCTCTGTAGATGCGAAGTTAAGATAAACGATTAACACCACATAAGGTGTTAGACAGAAAAAAAAACCTTTAAAATATTCAAAGATCTTGCACATATTATTATTATTTTTATGTTGGTTACATGAGAGGCAAACGTAAACTTTTTGTCAAAAACTTCACCTCATCAGGTAGTTTAACCGGTTTATTTTTTATAGGAATCCTCGGCTCATGGAGGCTGCGTTTCCTACAAAAATGTATACAGTTTTTTCAGAAAATAATGAAAATCCATGCTTATCACACCAAACTTTGACTTGATTTTTTGCTATTTGAAGTTGTCTTTCAATACAAGCTATGCTATTCATAGTACAAGGAATGTAAAGGTTGTCAGTATATAAATGGCCTTTAACAAATAAAGGTAAATACTCTACAATAGCATTAACTTTTAAAACAAGAAGGGTCACACTCAAGATATTTCACTTAGAAACTCCTATCTCTTGTACAAAAACATCAGAAAATTCTGAATTGAACTTAAAGTCCTTAATTTCAAGAAGTTTTGGATAAAAATTGGTGAGTTAAAGGTGATCATAAAGTTTCAAAGTGCCAAGCTGTGTTATAAACCTTTGCAAAAAAATATTTTAAAAAATCGCACATTAGTTTACAGAGTCAACAGATAATCTATGATTGATCGACCTCACCTGAAGCCATTTTGAAAGATGTTTAACATATTATATTCCAAATGGTATGCAAATTTACGATTAACATTTTTTTTCTCGAAAATTTGCGTAAACAGTTTGTTAGGGCAATTAATCTATAGCTGGAAAGTTCCGAAGGTTTTTACAAAGTTTCAGTAAAAGTATGACGATTGCTTCTTACCAGCCAATAGAAAAATGTTGTTCTTGCCAAATTCTATTATATAGGAAGATTAAGTTTTTAAGAAGAGCTTCAGAAAAATGTTTAAGCACATCATAACTTGTATTATCAGGTCCAGGTGAAGATTTGTGTACATTATTGAGGACATATTTAAGTTCATAAAATGTTAATGACCTATTACAAAGCGTCTATTCAGTTTGAAATTCTAGTTTTCTCTCTTACAGAAAAAACTTATGGGGGGGGGGGCATTATTTTTAAGCAAGAGTGGAATCCCTTGACTTTGACAGATGTTCCAAATATTTTTTTAACCCTATTGCAAAGTTGAAGATGGAGCTCACGAATTTCTCCCCCGAATTCCGTTTGCTACGTTCTTGAATCAGCATAGAATCGGCTTTTACTTTTTTGAAGCGAATGGAATTCTGAGTAGTGGGTACCTGAGTAACGTATCCTAGGCTTTATTTGCATCTTATATGATATCTGGCTAGCAGGTTGATAAGAATTAGTTATATATTTGAGATCAGAATTTTTCTGATTCACTCCACGACAGTTCCAAGAAACGAGTTTATCCATACTTGAAACCAGAGAAGGAAGAAAATGTGTGGAGAAACTAGAATACTAATTGCTCCTTAGAGAGTGTGGCACAGTAACACTCGAACATTAAATCGTCCTCAGATGAGTTCGCCTTAAGAGAATCATCATACCTTACTTTTTCAAAATTATTTGATTTTTTCTTCTTCTGTATCTTGCTAATATAATGTTTGTTTCTTCAAATGTTTGGTGGCATCTAACCAAACTTCCTTCTTCTCGGTTTTTTTTCTCTTTTGCTCCCCCCCCCCCTACTTAAACTTTTAGAAGAGGTACCTGAGAGAAGAAATTTTTCAGTTTAGATAAAGACGAATAACCTGAATGTAGGCCAGATGGAAAAATCTGCATTCCAAAAATTGCTCTGAAAGATGAAGGAACCTGAGATGATGTAATAGAAATATCAGCAGGCTGGGATAGTATTTAATTTAATAATAATAGGTGATTATAATTAATTTATTGGTAAATAATTTGCCTTGGTAGATTATAAATGTTTTAGAAGCCCAACAGTTTGGACATGCTAGGTCAGAAATAAGATCAGCCCCTGTCAAAAAAAGCAGGTATTTTGGTAAGAGATGTTTCAGTCTGTGTATCTGTAGATGTGAAGGTAGTGTTTAGAATTGATTCGAAAGATCTGCCATTTGCTGGAATTCCACTTATGATTCTTTTTGAACTTCATGCGAATGACAGCTTTTGCGTTATTCTTAACTTGGATGAATCCCGCTGCTATTAATGCACTTAAGATAAGATGCAAAACACCGTGCCCAGTTTCAGAGCATTGAGTTCATGCCTGATTACCTCTACAACTGTGAACCGTTCGTCCAAATTTTTATATTTGTAGCAGCGTAACGGGTTTGAAATAAAGGTTCGAACTGGACAATTGTAATATATAATTTCAAGATTTTGGGAGGACAAGCTGATTAAATGTTAATTTAAAACGCCTTGTTGGAAGGAGCTTCCTACGTCCTTTAATTTCAATTCTCTCCATTATTCTCGCATTTGGGGATTCCAAAGCTTCTAAAATAGAATATACTGAATCGTTTTGCAAATCCCTTTGAGAAACAATGCCACATGAAACGTTGAGAGAATTATGTGGTGAGTGACTGATACCAGTACTTTTAATTGCATAATTTTACTAGCCTGCTCAGAAGATGAAACTTCAGCTTGAAGTTCGTCAGAAAAACGTTTCGCAGTATGTTTGGTTCACCGACCACACTAACGATACTTTTGTGTATCTAGATTGGAAACTTAATTTTCAGTCTATCAGAAATAGATTTAACAAAGTTATATATATATATATTTACATATATAAGTCAATTCCTACTTAGGTCAACAATTTTTTTTATTTTAGTCACATTTTATTGAATAATTACAATTATTATAAATATTTTATCATAAAAGTTTTGATTTTCGCAAGAATTGAACTCGCATTTTTCACCTTCACGTGATAAATGCCAAAATCTTCTTATTTTACGGATTGAGCTACTGCCTGTTGATCTCAATCGTCGTTACAAACTGCTAACGCTGTATTTATAGCATTAAAAGTTAATTAAATTTTAGTTAATGAATTAATATATAAAAAAACTGTATTAGCATCGGTTGTCATCCACTACAAGTTTTAAAATTTGAATTTGAGTGGATAAATAAAATATATTTTACTAACGATTGAAAATTTGAATAAGATATATAAATATTTATAGGCAGAGTGTGAACTAATAGAAGGAATTGAAAAAACGAAACGAATCAGAATGTTGACACCTAGAAAAAGTCATTCAATTTGAAGAAAAATTTGGGTCCTGACTGCACCCAGCCCAACGCGAAAAGGCAGTTGGTAATTCTGGTCATTTCCGGCATCGGTATCCACCTTGGTGCTAGTTATGAACTATATACTCAGGTACATTTCAGTTAACGTTGACCACTTTTGCTTGATCCTCTCGAGCATACCATCCATGTGGCTAGGGTCCCTGTCGATTGGATTCATCAGAGACCTAAATGCACCAACAGTTTAAAATGTCACCTTGCTCGGCCAACACGAGGGGATATATTGCTATTCATTATTTGCAGAAGTTATCAACAAATAACGGTAACAGCTTCTCACGGAGAGTTCCTTCGAAAGAGAAGAAATGTCGCCTAAGGAGATAGAAAGCAGAAACTTAAATGGGAGAAAAACTGGAAAGAACACTAGGATACCTCGGGCGTCACATCTGAAGAAGTTGTGCCCCGAGGGGCCTCTGCCGCAGAAGAAATAATTTTAGAAATATCGTTTGCAATTTGAAATAACTATCTTGTTTAATTATAAAAGATATTTATTTTCTTTTCGACAATGATTACATTCATTGAATTTGAATGAGAATAAAGGAAAAATATAAATAATATTTATTATATTCATTGATTTTTATTATTCTTCAAGTACTTTAGGATAATCAGTATTTTTTGCTTTTCTGTTTTCAGCAAATTCAAATAAATTTCTTTGTTCAATTCGTGAGCATCCAGCATACAGCTGGCAATGTGAAAAAAAAAATGTATTTTGCACGTTCAATTCACACACTTGAAGTGATTGACCTTGTTTAGAATGTTTTAATGTTGAATGTTAAGAATAAATGTTATGGGGAACTGCAGTCGTTTAAAATCAAATGGCTTATCGATGGAAATAATGGAAAGGTATGAATGTGTACGCATTTTCAGTGTAATTTCTGCTAAAAATAGTTGCCTCGATGACATTCAGCATTAGTTTCTTTATAGCTTGTCTTCTTCTATTACACAACTGGGTTGGATCGAGCAAGATAATAATTGGCACGTCCATTTTGAGTGGCAACTAATGCGGTGGTAGATCAGGAAGATCCAAGAAATTGAAAAATTCAATTGAACAACTTCATCCGCATTCATGACGCCGTGGATCGCTTTGTAGGTAACAGAATCGCCTGGAACTTTTGTCTTGAGTTGCATGGTTGATTGAATTGACGTCCTTATCTTTTGGTGTCAAAATAGCGCTCGTAGACCTGTCAGATGTGTTTTATTTATGCAACTCACTGTCGGCTACGGTCAACCTGCAGAAGAGAGCACGCATTGTGGACACCACAAAAGTGGTCTTTTGAGATTTTTGCCGACAAGTTCTTTAGCTTACGGTGTGATTCTCGCCGGATTTTTATATAGAGAGATGCAGGTACCCGTTTCCACCAAGATAAAATTAACACCGTTACGGTGGTGAAGGATTGCTCGTTTGAGAAGGAATTATTCTGGGTTTCAGAACTAACCTGAATGCTCAAATTGGAACCATGACAGGCCAAATCTATTGGGACGTTATTCTGAAACGTTTCGGGGCGTCATGGACGAAGAATTCGTGTTTATGGATGATAACACCTGTCTTCACAGTTTAGACATCGTAAACGAATTTTCTTCGATTAGAGAATATCACCTGTATGGACTGACCACCATTCTCACTGGTGATAGAATATAATTAGAATGGTAATTAATAAGTTTAATTATTTTAAAGTTGAAATCGTCCCTTTTATCGTAGATGCTAACTAATGTTTAACCATTAAAAATTTCAATTTTTAAATCCAGATAGGACGTTTCAAGTTGATTTTTATTTATTTTATTTAGAATTAACTCTTTTGGATAACAATTAGTAACAATATTAGTATTATCTGAGTTTTTTAAAAGTAAGTCATTAATATACCTCCACTAGTTTATTAAATTGTGTTTAATTATTTATTTCTCATAGTAATGTCGGAAAATACTGGCCAAAGCACTTGAGAAACCTGTTTCCATTGGAATGCCCTTCAATTCTTTATAAAAATTAATTCTATTAAAAAATAATTTTCGCTAACATTAAAATTCCAGCCAGTTATTTTTTGTAATATCTTCATATATAAAAAGACAGATCTTTATTAATTTTTCATGAAACAGATTATTGTATAAATTTTAAAAATCATAAGTACCAGGTGTGGCATAAATTCGTGCAAACTTTAAAAAAATCATAGAAAACGTAATGCTCGAAAGAAATTAAGGTTTGTGGTAATATGTGCCTTTGAATTTTGTTATTTCCATTTTAAAAAATGTATTTAAAATGACCGATAGATGGCGTTCACACGTCATACCGCGATGGTGTAAGCAAATCAGCATAGCTACAAAACACAAGGCTGGAAATAGATCTGTCGTTGGACGCCAGCAGCATGTTAATTGCTGCCGGATCGAGCCTTAGTGGTTAGACTGTCTTTCGCGGATTCATCGTTCTTATGAACGATGAATCCGCGACTGAAACATTGCGACAGTTGCGGACGGTGAAAGGAACGAAGGCGAAGAAGAACTCGATTCCATTGAATGGGATATTGAATTTCGTTCGCTGTTTTGAGGAAACGGGAAGATTAGAGGATCGTCCACGGTGTGGCAGACCATCCGTCAGTGCTGACCGCGTCCTTGTTGTCCAAAGGGTCATGAGAAATACGGCAACCGAGACTTCGACGGGAAGTTGTAGTGCAAGTGAGGCAGATAAAGTAACAATAATTCTGGAATGATCGATCCGACACATTCTGCACGAAATTTTGAAACTGCATCCGTACAAAATAGAGACACATCACCAGTTACTGTCAGCAGATTGCGATAAAAGAGAAGCCTTTGCAACAGGGACGATCGCAAAAATGGAACGTGACCCACAATGGTTACTGAAAACCGTGTGGACAAAGGAAGCCACACTTTCCATTGCATGGTGACGTCAATGCGCAGAGCAGTCGTATCTGTGCGACATCACATCCTTGTGCGTACTCGACCAAAATACTACATTCTCCGCTCGTGACTGTTTGGTGCGGTTTCACTGCATCCTTCATTCTAGGCCTTTCTTTTTTGAAAAGCGTTGTCCTGTATCCGGCTGGAAAACCTGTTCCGTCACTGCAGAACGCTATTTTAGATTTTTGAGATACCACCTTAAGCCAGCTTTGCAACAAAGACGTGCGTTATTTTCCGTCCCCTTCATACGGGATGGTATCCCCACCCCCAACGTTGCCAGTTCTGTTAAGACGTTTCCCTTACACACATTCAGTGAGGACAGAGTAATAAACCGAGGATGTAAGAATGAGTTGTTCTCACGATGGCCAGATCTTACTAGAGTGGACTTTTGGTCGTAGGGGTACCTGAAGTCTCGTGTCTACCGGGGTTCTCTAGCCACTTTGATGGAACTGAAAGATGCCATTCAATTGACCGTTGGTTGTATCAATGGCGACATGCTACAAGCAGCTGTAATAGGCATAGTTACGTACCTCACTTGCTTAATATTTTACAGTGGAGGTCATGTTAAGCATCTTTTGTTTTAAAATAAAATGTAGTATAAAGTTACTGCGCTCCTTTTTCCTGATTTGCATAAACCGTCTTGGTATGACGTGTAAGCGATATCTATCGGTCATTTTTTAAATAAATTTTTTAAATGGAAGTAACAAAACCCAAAGGATCTCTGAACATATTCCCGCGAACCGCAATTTCTTTCGAGCATTACTTTTTTATAACGAATTTTTGAAGTTTGAACGAATTTATGGCACACTCGGTATTATGATTAATAATGCTATTTTTTTTTTTTAGAAAATCCGAAACTTCATTCAAAAATCGAAAATAACATTTTAATGGAATTAATTTTTATAAAGAAATAAAGGATATTTCAATGGGAACCGCTTTTTCAAGTGGTTTAGCCACTATTGCAACATAGAAATTTTGACTAAACAGCTCGCTCTCGTCTAAACCGTTGGCACAAAATAGAATAGCTTTTTTTTAATATAGGGAATAGAATTTACTTTACATATAACTAACTCAATAGATGGCGCTAAGATTCTCTAATGAATAAGCAATGTTTAAAATAAGGGAATGAGTCGCGATTTTTCCTTTTTTCGTAATATTTTTACCAGCTACTGGCATGTTCCTTGCTTTTTTTTGTTTTTATTTTTAATAATTGTTTTATTTGTTCTATAGTTTATTTTTGCTTGTTTTTGTTTGCTTCTGAAATTTTCGTATACGTTTGCATCTATATAAAATTGAGTATCTCTTGAGCCTCAATTTCAGAGCCTTTTCGGGTCACGGAAGGTCAATATTCGGACAAATAGTCAGACCATTCACACACACACACATACAAAAGAATCTATTGTTGAAATTTTTGCCTGCTGGTGACCCATGAGAAAGTCTTCAGTCCGGATTCTTATCTTATTTCATATATTTTTTCCCCTTATTAACTTGGTATTTTTCTCATATATATATGTATATATATCAAAATTGATAACTTTCTTTTATTCAAATTAATAGTTATAATTGAAATATTTAAATGCAAAGATTTTAATTCAAAATTAATTTAGAAAAACAAGTTATTTTTCCCTCCAACATAAGTAAAAAACCCATTAACCCATTGTATTTTCAATCATAAAATGTTATTGCTTGCATTTAATTGAAGAAATAATATTTGCAACGATAGTTATTTGCTTCAAATATGCTTGAAACGTAAAGATAAACTTTCAGTTCTGGCGACTAATGTAATATTTTGGCATTGACTAAAATAATAATTAATCAATAATATAAACTCAGTAAAAAATTTAGATGTGCACATTATTTTTTATAATTTTTGTACTTTGAAATTATTTAACAATAAATATTGAATTGTTCGATAGCAATGTAAACATTATTACCTACGGTTGTTTCAATATATATTGGGGCGGTGCATAATTATCATGAGTTTCTTTAACGCGCTATGTTTTAATAAAAATCTATAATGTTTTATAAATTTATTAATGAAAATATTCTTTTATGTTATAAAAAGGCTTGTAGATAAGCATATTTGTATTTATCACATTATGCTGCATCACTTTGAGAAAGGATGGGAAGCAGTGCAGTCATTTAGCGCTCTCGACGAGGTAACAGCGAGGACACAATATGTGAAAGTCGATGCTGGGAATGGTTTGTCTGTTTCAAATCTGGCGACAGTAATTTGGAGGATAAGCCAGGGAGACGTTGGCCATCTTATTTCGACGATCAGGCACTTTTGACAGCCGTGGAAGGCGACGAAAGCTTGGCAACTGGAATGCTGGTGAAGAACTTCAATGTGGACCATTCAACCATCGTTCGGTTATTTTAGTAGACGGTTACTACGCTGCGGATTAATAATTTTACCGTTGACATTTATGTTTCCCTTTTCATATAGCAGATCGTATGCAAATAATGGAGTTGTTCAACCAATCAGTGTAACGCGATGCGGTCGGCAGTGTTTATATAAGAAAGCAGGTGTCTGAGTAGGCTATTATATCGATTCTTGCTGTTATAACGGAAGATTATCAAGATGAAACCGAATTTTAACGGTAAAAAATCGACGGCTCACGAGAAAGGAAGCACATCATTTCCGAAGTAAAGACAAAATTTGGAATTTCGCACCCGACCATTTCTAGGGTCTACCACGAATACCAGGTTTCCGGTAAAACTTCTCCGACAGCGGTGGAGCTTGAAAAAGACCTTGATAGAACGTGATCATCGACACCTGAAAAGAATCATGACACGAGACAGACGTTCAGTATTTCCCCAAATTGCTGTGGATTTGAATGCAGGCCCATCAACAAGTGCTCGTGTACACACTATGCAACGTAACCTAATTGAGCGCTTTCGCAGCCGCAAACTATTTTATGTACCATTGGTGACTCAGTGACACAACGCTCTGTGCCTTACCTCGGAGTCGCAAAACGATGCCATTGAGCTCTTACTGATTGTAAAAATGTTGTCTGCTCTGAGGAGTCACGTTACCAAGAGTATCAGACGGATGGCTGTTTATGGGTGTGTAGAAAACTCCATGAATCTATGGATTTCTCATGCTTGCAAAGAACTGCACAAGCTGGTGGATGCTCTCTGAGGGTTAAGGGCTTGTGCAGGTGGCAGGAAATGGGGCTATTGATATGTGTGGACTCAACCATGACAGGTCAGCGGTACTTTAATATCCTTTTTGACCCTCTGCATGCATTCCTGTCCTCTGTTAATTTTGACGGACGTAGACAATTCTATCAGGATGATGCGCCACCCCACTGGTCTACAGTAGCTACCCAGTTGCTTGAGAAGAATTCTTAATTTCTTTCCCTCTCTGGGCCACCTAATTGTCCTGACATAAACAGTATCCGGGATGTTTTGCAATGTGCTGTCCTTAGGAGATCTCCACTATCTCTCCCTCTCATGGCTTTGTGGACTGCCTTGCAAGAATTATGATGTTAATTGTCCACAGGATATCTTCACAAATGAGTTGAATCCATACCACGCCGTGATGCGGCATTTTTGATGGTTCTACCCTATATTAGATAGATTTTTTTTGGGGGGGGGGCGTTTCAGTATAAATAGTATTCAAGAACCAACTACTGAGAAAGTATAAAAACGGTAAAAAAATAATAAAAAAAGTGAACTCGAGAGTTTAAAGAATCTCTACATTTTGGACTTTCTTGAGTTTGAAAAACATATTTTTGGAAAAATGTCTGCCTGTTTCTTTGAATTACACGAATGAAAATTGGTTTATCGTCTTAACATCAAAGTTGTAGATTTCTATCAAATTTTGAGCAACACTCCTTCTATTAAATTCGTCTGTCCGGGTCTTCGAGTATATGTTAACTCGATACTTCAAAATGAATTCAGTTTGATGAATAAATTTCGTTACGCATATTTAAGTTTTATAGTGTGGGTAAGTATCAACTTTTAAACAAAATCCCCCGAGGAGTTGAACGTCTGTTGGTCTGTACTTTCAGAAGCATTTAAATCAATGAAATTCGGTACGTCATATTGTGACTAAAATTGTATTTTCGTGTCAAATTTTTGTTTGCATCGGTCTGCAAAAAAGTGTCCAAAAGAGGTATTAAAATAAATTCAGTAAAAATACTTCTTCTGTACAGCCGACCACCCTGCCACTACTGAACGTAGCAGTATCGACAGGATTTGTTGCGGCCGACTGTGGGCTGTAGCGATATTCATCCTTGCATTGACCGAATCTGTTAAACTAATATTCTCTTCAAGATAATTGACCCCAAAGGCACCATAAACTGACCACTTCCTCCTCTACAATTTTCAAATAGTTGGGAAAAAACTGACAACTTTAGTCACCATGTCCTTCAGAGTTCTAAGATTACTTGGAATCCTCAGTACTGTACTCAAGCCCTTATTTTCAACTTGCAGATGTTTTCTATGATCGGAGATTTCTGTACATTCCTTTAAATAGTGGTAAGCAGTACCGATTCCTCCACAAATGCATTTATTTTCTTCCAAATCTTTGGAAATATGCAGGGAATCTCCCATGTCCTGATATAATTTGGATTACCAGCGGATGGTATCATCCAATTTTTATTTCTGGATTAGGAATAAAATCATAAGTTACTCTTCCTTTTTTGGACATATACCATCTGCCAAACCATTGTAGCTTGATTTCTTCTCTCCATTCCCATTTTAAGACACCATTTGATTTGGGGACACACTCTTTTTCTGTCAGTAAAAATACTGTATTCATGCCAAATATTTGTAAATGCTTAGGACTTTTTTTATTTTGAATATGTTGTTATAGTTTATAGAACTGTATGTGTTTGATAAATGCTTTGTTTGACGAGCTGAATTGACGCGAGGGCCGAATTTCCATCCCCACCGTCTTTTCAAGCTTCCACGATTCATTGAAAAAAAAAAAAAAAAGACGAGTACGAAACAAAATGAATTTATTACCAAACGTTAGGTACAACCGTAAAAAACAAAAGAAAGGGCACCTTTCTTTATTTTCTCTGTATTATTAAAAGGCCCTGAAACTTTTATTTATTATCGTATCTTCACAAATTAAGTATCGATGGAAATACTCGCGTAGATTAAACGGCAGGTTTGTTGAGATAGAGAAACAGATTAACCATGCTATTAACAGCTGTCTCAAAGTTTTTCCCTTACAGAATGCGATATTTTTTACTAATTCGATTCAACATGTCTTTATATATGTGTGTGTGTGTTAAGTTTCGATTAGAAATAGTTCATGAGATGTACTTAATTTTATTTACAGAAAACTCTGCCTAAAAATGCCACTTCATCGGGGACCGTATATTGACTCAATTTCAACTTGTTAATAAAAAGAAAAAATAAGACTATTCTATAGTCTCGCTTTTGTCCCAGGAATTTCAGAGGAGATCCTATTCAGATTTATCCCAGAAACGAGTAGTTTTTCCCCCCCCGTAAAGTATCAGTATTTTTATTTAAGTACGGAAACATTTTTATTGCTATTAAAATCAATTTAACGTTTAATTCTTTTTAATTGATCCCGCGCTAAGAAATTAACAAGCATCATAATTTTTATGACGAATGAATAAGCTGTTTAACGCCTTTGTTTTTCTCCCCTTAATAAGTCAGTGGTTGAGGAAATACGAATATTGAAAAGACATCTTAAGCAAATGAAATTATCGATGTTTATTGAAAGGATGGATTTTTATTTTCAGGCAAAGGAATATTTTTTTATAAATGATATATGACCTTAGTCAGCATTATTCTCATGAAACGTTAAAGCAGGAACTAAAAATGATAAAAGACATCCTTGGAATCAAAGGTTAAAATAAATGTTACATACTTAAGTGAGAAAAAAATTAAAGATCTTATACAGAAACACACAAGACATTTGAAGGATTTGACAAAAAGATGAAAAAAGATACTTTTCATGAAAATATTTTAAATGTCTTTCTAAAATTTTGTCAAAATTCCCTGAGAATTGTAATTGTGAGACAAGAGTGTAAACCAGAATTATTTCATGAAAAGAGTGCATAATTTCATTATCATGTGAGAAATTGATCTTGCTTAGGTTTTAGATTTTTGAAGGTCCAAAATGCTGGGACAAAAGATCGGCGATTTATCGCTTTTAAGGCATTAATTCCTCGCTTTTAGGGTTATTAGAAAATGATGAAGGTTAGCATATTTGGCGACTTACTACCAACAAAAGGTTACAATTTGGTGCGAATGTCCTCCATGTAATCGATTCTCCTGTCTGGTCAATAATATAATTATTTTTTTAAAAAAAACCTTTTCAGTTTTTCTACATGGGGAAACTTACCTTCGGTTTTTTTTTTTTTTTTTAAATATCGACGCATGCGTAATTCTTTAGTCACGTGAATGCTTCAAACCGGTTTAAACTGGTTATTGACTTAATTAAAACAAACAATAGCTTTAAAAAATAATGTTCTCACATAATTACTTGCAATTTGCGATAGCAGATTTATTTATTTACTATTATTTTTGAATAATTCTTTGTTTCTTATAAGACAATATTAAAGATGATTGAATAGAAATCTATTCACCCGAATGGAGTTCCTTCTGAATAAGAAAATATGAATTGCAAAGTATAATGAGTTCCATCAGTGAAAATAGTGATATCGTTAAGATTTGGACAAAATTTCACACTCTTCTAAAACAATTCCCAGACTTATGCAAACCAAATTCGTTCTTATGAGGTTTAGAGCACAACGTTCAATAAGGTTAATCTCAGTATTCTAAAGCAAGACCAGTGAATTACCAAAAGCCTGCAGTAGTGAAGCAAGAGTTCCAATTCAATAAGGACCAACCAGTTCTCAATGGAATTCTTTTGATGTTAAAAAAAAGAAGGTACTCTTCACTCATGCGGAGATTATAGACAGCTAAATGATAGAACAGTTCCTGGTATATATCATATTCCTAGGATTAGGGGTTTTCCCATTTTAAAAGGTACAAATATTTATTCCAAAACAGATTTATTTAAAGCCTACTACCAAGTGCCTATGGCCGAAAAAGACAAATATAAAACTCTGATTATTACTTCTTTTGAATTGTACGAATTTAATTTAATGTAATGAAATTTGATTTTAGGAATGGGTATTTACGTATTAGACCGTCGACGCCAACGGTTTAGTAACTCATTGGCGACGGATTCACATTTGACGATAAACCGTCAACCCCAACAAAATGGCGGACGACAGTTGAGGTTTGAACAATTATTTAAATAATGGCGGTGTAGCAACTCATTGGCGGTGCCTTCAAATTTGGCGATACAGATCGACGCTCTAATATGTAAGTACAGAGGAATGTGCCAGCAATACCTCAAAGATTCTTATGAACAGATTTCTGATCTAAACGTTTTTTTCACCCACTTATGTCATTCTGATTGCGTTTGCTCGTGAGGAACAACACAGATTCTTTTGGGAGTTAGCCGTTTGAAGAATTAAATGACTATGAGCCTAGCATTAACGTTTCCAAATCCATCTTTGACATACAAGAAACAGAATGCTCAAGTTATTTAATTACTCCTAAAGAACAAATATCATCTAACAAAATTCCAACCATTGTAAATTCTAAACAACCATTCATGAGCTGAGAACAATCTTAAACCTCATTAATTTTCATTGGCGATATTGAAGAAGATATATATATATATATATATCTTCTATATAATTACATTAAAGGAGCACATAAAAAAGTTAAATGAAAAATTCAATGGACAAATGAAGCTAAAAAACAATATCAACAATGCAAAGATGATTTAGTCAATGCAACACTCTAATCATTTCTGAATAATGAATTGCCTCTGTCACTATATTCAACTGCTTCAGATTTGCCGATTGGAGCAATATTTCAGTAACTTGAAGATGATGAATAAAAATCAATTGCATTTTATTTATAAAAAAAAGCATTAAAGTACTAACAATAAGGAAACTACTAGAAATTTATCATTTTTTCAAACTTTTTCTTTAGGGAAGAGCATTTAAAATATTCACAAACCATAAACACCTAAATTTTTCATTTAAACAAAAGCCAGAAAAAAACAATCCACATCAACTTAGACATTTGCTATAAATTTCTCAACGCTGAACATACAGCATATTGAAGATTGAGATGACATCATTGTACATACTTTATCAAGAACTGAAGGAATTTCATTGAATTGATGACAATAAAATAGCAGATGAACAAAATATGGAAAAAAAATTTGAAAACATTAGAAATTTCCCCTAACTTCTGGGAAGTCTTTGTACTGTGAAACTTCACCGAATAATATCAGTCTATATATTCTTGACTGTTATCACATGAAATATTTCATCAAATGCTTAACACAGTCTATCTGGCATTAAATCATCTATAAAGCAATTATCCTGTCCAGGTCACCAATTATTGGTTCTGACTTCAAATTAATCTTAATAATTAGAATCCCAAATTGTGTAAACTTGTTAAGGCCTGTAATAAAGATTTTTTTGAAGTAAATGTGAATTAAATTTATTTAATCACATTTTAATTTAAAATAATTGTTATTACAGATCTTAACAACCATACACAATTTATATTTTTTTGAACAACGCACTGAACTTCGTTAACATTTCAAAAACAACAATAAATAAAATGATATTAACTGTTATTTTAAAGTTCTGTATACGTTGAAGTCTCAACATCTTTATTAATTATTAATGTAGTATAGCTGCCTGACAATTTTTTTTTTTACACTTCAAACATTTAGCTAAGATATTTCAGGAGAGCATCTTTTTTCTTTCACGATTTCAGCTATTCTCAAATGAATTTAAGTATACTTTGTAAGTGCAGATAAATATTTCTTGACACTGGAAATGACATAAAATTAATTATTTAGTAATTATTCAAATTACACAGCATTTGGAATGATTTAATTAAAAATTTCCTTTATTGAGAGTCCAGAAAAACAATATAATACATACAGGCCAATGCATTTCTTTTATACAAGATGGTTGAATACAAGATATTTTATGAGAATCTTCTACGATGCCATCATTTTTTTCTTCAGCTTTTTTTGCTCTTTTTGATAGTTTTTGCGTTTTTCTTCTAATTTACGGTTCTATAATAAAAAAAAGAACAATAAATCCCATTAAAATTTATAATCTTGAACATGTATGATAAAGAAAAACTTATTTACAATAAGAGTTTGTTAATGGGCACTTTGTCAACAATAATATATCACTACTACTGTAAATGATGATTAACATAAAATATTTTTAAACGTATACATTTTACAAAAACATTCACAGAAAAATAATCAATGCTTTTAGTTCAAAAATTAAACAAGATTCCAAATACATTCATGTCAATAAATTAAGGATAATTCAGAATCACATGGAAATCAAGCTCTAAAGTAATAGTTACACCTGTAAAATTGCACACATTTTCATGATTCCACTAGATGATGCCAATAATAGGTCACAATGACAACAGCAACAGGAATGATGGCAAAGAAAGAAAATTGTTCATAAGTGTTTTATAAGTAGCACTGTGCTATAATTGAATAGTTATGACACACAGGATACATGCGGATGATTATCCGCTGTGTGGAATGTGGCCATACTCAGATGGAAATTTCCGAGGAAATTGGAATCGCCTAAAATGACAACTCTAGGTTTTGGCAACAACTTCAAGATGATTGAGACATTAGACATTACAGTACACCAAGCTACAATGCCACATGATAACTGATATTTGGCAGCAACTACCAAAAGAAAAGGAGCCCAACATAAGACTGTCTTGTCAGCTATCTTCAGCCATAGTTACAATAGTTTCAAGGTAAATTGTGTGCAGATATTTAGAACATATTGGTCTATATATTCACAAACCTGTCTTGTAGTTTTACTCATGGCAACTCATTGTGGCAAGAGATTAACCTATACTCTGTTCCAGCCTAACTTGGCAGTATTGTATATTCTATATATACTGAATCACAGTCATTGTCAGGGGAACTTGGTTACCTTAAAGTTCAAAGTTATAGAAATGCAGATTGATGGTGAAACTTTCTCACAATTTTTTCCCCAAACAGTAAAAATTTATTAACTTTATTATATTAGCATTATAAACCAGAGAATTAATTATCTTGTTATTTTCATTATCTGTTAAATATTATTGATACATATTTTAATAAGTCTTTCAAGTTATTTAATTTTGTTTCATTGTTTTCAAAAGAAAATTCCCTGCCTTTCAATATTCTGTAAAGCGTTGTTTGGCTAATGTTTTTCGCAATGATATCCCAATCATTGTTCACATCTTTTAAAACTTTATCTAATGTTAGGATATCTTTTCAAAAAACGTATGCATTTTTTCTTCGATTATGGGATAATGAAAAATAATCATATTTTTACAAGCCTTGAATGTTTATCTATTAAGCCTTGTAGTTTCTTTCCAGAGGCACTAATAGGACCAGATTTCATTATTTCTTTTTTCAAATGAAATAATGACTCTGGCCCTTTTAGTTCCTCTGGTTCTCAACAAAACACCAGTAAAATATGAAACTTTACCAACAATTTGATTGACAGAATTTTGAGGGTTTTCTTCTAAGAGTCAAAATAAACTTTTAATATGTTTCTGCATGCTGTTATTTTTATTGGTTTCCCTCATCTTAAAGATGTATGCCATGCAAGGAATAACACTTTTCAAACATTTTAGAAGACAATAGAAAAAACTTCTTGAATAAATATTCAATAACCTAAACCAGTAACTAGTAGTGTGATTAACGATGTCAAAAATATCAGCTGGTAAAAGAGCGAGAATAAAAAAGTGCAATTGATGATAATAACGATTGTGAACTAATGAAGCAAAGTTGGCAGCGACATATAAGAAAAGAGCACCAAATATATGACCTTGAAGATTGGTTCCAGCCAAAGTGAAATTCATTATGCCAATCTTTGGGCTTTATTCATTCACTTTATTTACAAAAAAGTTAACAGATAAGTACTTCTAACTTGAGAATAATTTTAAATTCATGCTGATACAAAAAGATTCTTTAATTTGTGATTTCATTTGATTAATGCCTGCACATTTCAGTTTTTTGAACTCTGATTTACATCAGGATTTCATATTGAGAACATCAGGTATCAGTTACCACCAAGAGATTGCCATTGAACAACACAATCGTGGTAATGTAGGATTAATCGTTTGGGGTGAGGTTATGCAGGGCTCCAGAAAATATTTGCATGCTCAAATTAGAACATTGGAAGGCCAAATTTATTGAAATGCACTTAATGAGGAATGCCATGGGTGCAGAATATGTATTTATGGATGATAACGGTGTCTTCAACATACAAACATTGCATCTTCATTCTGACAATATCCCTTGCATCAAATGGCCAGTATTCTCACCACAATTTATTCTGATACTGCTTGTGTGACACATGCATGGAACATGCTACAGACGAGTCCAGCCTGTCAACCCCTCAACCACCCTCTACATATGTACATAGCAGAACATTGCTTAAGTGAGAAGTAGTTTTCCTTAAGATTAGCCCAATAATTTGATGTCATGCCTTGATGTTGTGCAGAATGCATTTCATCATCTAGGAAACACACGATGAATTATCAAAACAACCATGTAAAGTTAAGTTTTTGTAAGAGGTATATATATTTTTTGTAATTGCTTCAGAGAGCAAAAATCAGTTTTATTAATCGTATCCTACATGCAGATCTTTTTTGTTCTTAATCTTTTATTTCATAAATGGTCTCTATCAATAAGTCACGTTTGTTTTGTTTCTGAACCTTCATTGCCTTAATTTATGAACATGAGTTATATATAGATGTTAAGCAAAACTTCTGTAGTAGATATTTTCTACCAATATATATAGTTTTATTTAATTTTTATCAGCTTAATTATTTATACAACCTAAATTAATATGAAAGTATTAATCACATTAGCATATTTCCAAATTGATACTTTGATACCTACCTTTTATAGAAATGAGCAATTTTCTTTCATTTGTTTTTAATATAAACAATCATATTTAGCTAAACTAATACTTATAAATCATTCTTCAGCTTTATATTTTCTTCATACTAACTATAGTCATTCTTTTCTAAAGCATAAAATTTGTCCACGAATGTTTGTCTATTTTAGGCAAAGTATGATAATTTACGTTTATTTTTATGTTGTTTATCCAAGGGTTTGGTAACTTCACAAAATAAAACAAAACTTAGAAATCATGACAAAACCAACCAAGGTATCCACCATTCCTCTTTTTAAGTCCTGAATAATTGGTTTGTTCCAATAACATTATATTAAGGTAAGCTGCAAAATGATCATCAGCTCCACAGGAGGTATATACCATTATCAGAAATGTGTCCAATACCCTTCTCAACATTGTATTCTTTAATGAAGTAAGAAACAGCTTCTAATCCCCATATTCAATGTGAAAGAGCAATTAATATCAACATAAATTAACTTTAATGGTTGATCAGAAATATTACAGTCGAAAATATCTCAATATTGGTATGAATAGAAAACATTATCTTATAAATCTTGTAAATTCTATTTAAGGTTCCCACCATCACTTTTCCAAACAGTTTTTAAATGTTAGCATGAAAAGAGAGTAACATGATTGTTTCTTTCTAACCATAGTTTCCCTTTTAAACGATACTTGCACCATGAAATGTGACGCAAGTAGCTTAATTCTTTTTGGTAGAAATATTGATAAGTTATGTAATTTAAAATTTTTGCTTTTGAATTTCTAGAACTCTTTTGTAAAACAATATTAAAATTCTATATTTCATCTTAGTATAATCTATAATGAACTCGTTATTCATTATTAATTGGAGCATAATATAAATGCCTTCAATATTTCTTCTTTTTTTTTTTTAATTTATCTTCATCAATTTTATGTTCTACAAACTGTACTCTTACCTCTCTATTTTTCCTCTTTTGACCAAATTGTATCTTGTCATACAAGTGCTTATCTTTCTTCGGCATAGCCAATATTGCCAATCGTTTTTCTTCAGCAGCTTCTTTCTGAGCAAGTTTAACAGGATCCATTTTGTCTGGAACACCAGTTGTTACTTTCATCTGCTTCCGTTTGGTTTGAGAATTTTCACTTTCAGCTTTTCTCTTTTTTGCATTGCCTTCAGCTGTGCAAATATATATATATATATATAATTTATGCTGAAAGTTCATATACAGAAAATATATTAAACAGTTTAATTACTTTTAAATATGCTTTATTTTCTGTAGATGAACTAACTATTATTATAAAGAGGAAATATGCAATGAAAACAAAAGATAATACTGATACACTTGTGATAATACCAAAATAATTCTAAAATTGTAAAAAGAAAGAAAATAGTAATAAAGAAATATCATTTTCATTATTGGTGTTTAAATACTGAAATTTTTCTAATATTATGCAGAGACACAACTCAGAGGACATGCTGTAACTTGAATCTACAAAATATTTTATCCAGAAATTTGGAACAAATTTTAGGTATTAAATGGAATCTTTCATCGAGTGAAGAATTTAAACTAATTGAGGATATAATTTCAATTATCTACATAACTTTGTAAAGTCATAGCATTTACATAAAACCTTAGATTAGGGGTAAGAAGAAATTGGTGACATCTACCTGAATGTTCTTTTTATGTATTTTCAAACATTTGAAGGTGCCGTTCTTTCCAATCACTTGTAGTATTACTATATTGTTTTCCCTTATTAGCAATTATTTTATTTATCACTGAAGCAAGAATTGAATATAACAAGGAAATATAACAAGCTATCACATTCAAGCAACAGATTAGTTCAAAAGGTGAATACAAATTCCAAAATCTTGGACTATAAATCACCCAATAGTTGTTCAAATCTACATGCAAAGAAAGTAAAAAAATCTAATGGCTTGAATTAAATGTTTAAAAAAAACTGTAAAACATATAATAAGGAAAAATTTAAAGTAATATAATTATCTAAATAAAGGAAATTATTTTAAAATATTTGAAATAAGGTTTTAAATCTATCTTTAAAAATAAACACAGACCATCACTTTCTTGGTTATCCTTTTCTTCATCAGAACTATCACCACTAGATTCTACTGTTCTTGGCAGAGCTAAAAGATAATGAAACAAACATTATAATGTTTTCTTTAAATAATTAAAATGTCTTTAAGACCCATTAAGTTTGATTTGTTTTTCTCACTTGTTACAAGTCCTTTTTGCAAGTCCAAAAGAGCTTGTTTCTCTGGTGGAATATAGTCGCCTTCTTTCTCCTCAACAAATGGTGACAAATGTGGTGGAAGTTCTGCCCCTGGCATATAAGGTTTTTCATTTAACAACAATCCTGCATTAACTGAATCATATACCCATTGTGGTTGAACATAAGCTCTGCAATAATACATTCAATTATTATTTATAGTAGAAGATACATCTGACAATAGTAAAATATTTTAATAAAAGAATAAAAAAATAATTTATAATTATAAAAAAAGTAAGTAAATGAAAAATCAAAGATATAAGTATCCACATAGCAAAATGAAGGCTTGTAATATAAATTTGTTTAAAACTTCACTCTCTAAGTTGTTAATTAGACAATTTCTTGCTGATGGAGAATTTTACAATCTCACATTAATAAGTGTAGAGTTTGATCTAATATAGTTATCAAACATCAGTCATGGTTATATACTACTGCAAAGTAATTACTGAATAAAGTGAATATATTAAAGTTATTAATGAAATTTATATCCCACAATAACATATTACATGTGAAAACAAATCAGGATTAATTTAAAACTGAAATAAATATCTGTAATTCAACAACTGCACAGTGAGATAAATGGTGTACAGCTAGACAAAATAATTATATGTAAAGAAAAAAATTATTGTATAGTTTTATTAATAATTAACATTTTATTGTACTTGTCTTTAACATATAAGTCAAACTATAAATAGTAAAAAGAGAATAATAATAAATATTCATAAAAAGTTGAAAGTAGATTTTAAATAAAGAAGTTAAACCTTAAACTTATTGCATTTTATAACTAGATTTCCCCCTTATAGGCAATAGAACGGACGATTGCAAAGTATCACATTCAAACAACATCACTTTTTAAGTTGCATTAATTAATAATATTGAAGTTTTATTCAAGAAAGTAGCAGTAGTAAACTGAGTAGTGATAAGATAGTTTTGTTGAAGAAAGTGTTTGTGGATCACTTAATTCAAAATAATAAAAAGGGGTGGGGTGGAGTCTTTTACTACCCAAAATAGAAATATATAAAAAAAAATTTGAAAAACAATCTATATATTTAAAATATTTAGGAAAAGAAAGAAAAATAATAATAAGTTTTCTTGGGCAAAATCTTGTTCAATATTGGTAACCTTCTGTATTTAATCTTCAAAAGCATTTTTATAGCCTTAAAATTGCTCATATTCATGCTCATTTAAGTACAGTTACATTTTCTACGAAATATACGGAGAAAAGCACATCTGCATATTTAAATTTATTAAGAAAATTAAAATTCACATATTCTTACCGATTAACAAATTTTTTCTGTAGCACTGGTCTGTCAACAATCTGATGAGTTATCGATTCATCATCTTCATCAAATGTAGCACCAACATGAATAGTTTTGTCAAAAGATACTTCTCCTCCAAAACACCTAAAGATTCCAAATTCGGTTAAAATAATTATCCTTTAAAGCTACTAATTTATAATAAATACAAAAATAAATTAATTCGTTAAATAGTAATAGGAGACATCAATATCACCTGATAACAAACAACAGAGATTCTCTAGGCACTTCTCGATTTAAATATATCTTACATCCTTTGAATAAGTTTTTTAGCTTCTCGGTTTTCTCTCGTTCTGCTTTGCGTGCTTGCATTTCTTCACTATCTTCATCCTTGAAAAAAAAAAAAAACATTTATTTGCATTAGAGCAAATGGCAGCATTAAAATGAAATTTGCACCAACTAAAGATGACAATTTGAATATAATTACAACATTCAGTATTTATTCTATCAAACCACAAGTAATAATGGTGAAAATATTCAATTCATTCATTTAGAGTTGAAATCTATACAGATCTTCTAAAAATAAAATAAATACAATCAGCACCACAACAAATGTTTTATATTATGTATATATATAAATCACAATTAAAATTAAATTCAGGGGAAAAAATAAAGCAGAATAAAAAATATATAAATTATAATGTGGATAAAATCAAATCTCTCAATAACACAGAAGTATTAATCATAGAGCTCAATAAAATTTAATCAATGAATCTTATCAATAAACTTAATTTTCTTTGTTTCCAACTTTGAGATATTAAATAAAATCTCAACAGTTATTTATGATTTTAAAAAAGAATCATTTGTTTAGAAAAATAGTTTTCCCCGCAGATCAGAGAACAAAAGAAGCCTTTTCATCAATAATTTAAAATATTTGTATTTGCAAAATATAGTTTCTCTAAGATGTCTTAAAATATTTTTTTTATTTGAATAACAAGCATAGTACAAATATTATAATGTAAATCAAGAATTTTTTTAAAATTTTTATAGTGCCTTTATTTTAATTTTACTATAGATGCAAATTTTATTAAAACCATTTGGAATATAAATATTTTTATCGGAAAAAAATATTTAAAAGCTTAGTTTTGATCTTTTACTTATTTAGATGAAATATAAAGCAAATTATTCTAGGCATAAACAACTGAAATGATAATCTTGTTTTAATAGGTAATATAATAATGATGTTATGTCTATTTGTAAATTTACTTCTCATTTTTATGTATTACAAAAGAGATACAACAATTACAAAAGAGATTTTAAAGTACAATCACATATTTTGAAAGTTTCTGTCACTATATGTTTGCTTTGTAATGCCTTTTCAGTACTGAAATTACAAATTCATGCAATTTCAAATGTTTGCAATGGAAAAATTAAAAAGCGTATACTGTCAAAATTCTTTGTAAACAGATGTTTATTATTCCTTTGCTATTAATAGGAAACCAATTTAAATTCTATAAAATATGACATTGTTATTAGTTATGTATATGATGATTGGTCGGTAACAGATTTGATTAGTAGCAAAATTAAAATAAGTGAAAGTTAAAATATAAGTCCAGGTTGCTTTAAATGCATAATAATTATCTTTCATTCAGAAAGATATATCTGATAAATTTTTTCTTTCAAATTAATAAAAATATTTCTTTTATTCAAAGTATATTTGGGAAAAAAAAAATACAATAATAGTTTGTCGGGCAGTTTGCTAATGTTAATGATCACAACAATTTTCAATTAAATATTTTATGTAATTTGATCTCTTAATAACTTTTTCTGCACAATATTTTTAATCTTCAGATTTTTATAATTATATAATTCAGTCATACTATTAATAGTTTTGTCCATAGAGCTTTAAATAGTTTTGTCCATAATACTATTTATTCCTCTCAGGGAGATAAGTTAATGAGAGCTTTAATTTTCTGTCAGTGCCCATGTAATTTTAACTTTAAATTTAGAAAGGAAATATTAAACTGCAGTTCATATTTTGCTGAAACAAACCAGGTCTTTAAATATATATATATATATGAAAATTGAAAGCAGGGTTGGTTCAGCATTGAAGCTGTATGCGTACTGAAGAATATTGTTTATAATTAATATAATATCTCAAAGAATTATTCAACAAAAATTTCTCTGATTCATTGAAAAGTCCAGTTTTATTTTTAATTTTTTAAATCAAATAAATAAAAATATTTTATTTCAGTTATATAAGTCAAAAATATTTTATTCATATCATATTCTGAAAAATACTCTTGATACTAAATCTTTTAAATAAATAAATGGTTCTGAAATCAAATCTGACTGATTTATGGAGATTTCAAATATTAACTTTAGAACAATTAAATTTTCATAATCACAGGCCAATCATAGAAACTTTTCACCCTTTGCATTTTACAAAACATCATATTTCATTTTTTTCCCACTTTATATAGAAATATGCTGAAAATTACACTTTTATATGTTTAATTTGCAAAATAGTTTATTTACTTTTGAAATTTGGATATCTGTTAATGTGATGGCAACACATTGATAAAAAACTAACTTTTTCTCAATGACATGTTTGTGCAGAATAAATTTCATTTTTAAGTTGTGCAAAATATATTGCTGAAAAATATAGTTAAAATATTTCTTTAAAAATTTGTTTAAAAAAAATCGAAATTTAATTTATAATTTAAAGCATTGATATCATTAAAAAGATAATTTTTTAGCTTTAAATTGATATAAAAATCATTTTTGGGTGATACTATTTTCGCAAGTTATAGCAGAAAAACATTGAGTTTTCGTTTAATTTTTAACTAACTCAAAATCACTCCACGATGCCCATTTCTGGCCTCCAAGGTATATGCTTGTCAAATTTGCTAGTTGTAGGTCGAACATTCAGGCCTGTAGAGCACCAAAACACACAAATTGAGCTTTAGAAGAAATACAGATAGATAATAAATCAGTTAAATGAAACATTTGATAGGACTATATATTAATGGATTTAAAATAAAGGCTCATTCTAATGTTTTAATTCAAGATAATAAGCATTTGGAGTAAAATTGATTTTGATAAATTTAAATATTAAATAAATTAATGATTAAATTTACAAAATAAATTATTGGGATATTCATCGTTTATATGCAAGCTATCTTTGCAAATATAAAGTATTTCATAGTTCCTACAATTTAATAAATAATAAATAAATAAAATACTTTAAAAATTTATTCTGCATTACATAGGCATACATAAATAAAGTCAAGTTTTTAAAAGAATACTGTTAAACTATACAAGATTAATGGTGTTATTTATAAACACTTGAATTAATACACAAGATTGTGAAAGGTATTAACAGAAAATTTGGAATGCAACTCAAGTGAAAATATTTTTAAAAACTATAACATCATATAAAAGAAATTAATGTAACGTAATAAATAAAAATACTAACAACGGGAAAATCATCAATTTGCTGTTCTTCTTCTTCTATGGATTTTTCAACAGATGACTTTAAATTTAAGTTGAGTGCAGAAATAAACTATTGAAATTAAAAGATGCTTCAATAAATCAAGAATTATATAAAAATCAGAAAAACATGTCAAAATTAAATTAAATTTTATAGACTTTTGAAAATATTCATAGAAGATATTTCTCTGATGAAAAAAAAAGCCATTATCATTATTATAAAATGAAGTAAAAATAACTAGTGCATAAATTAAAAGCACCTAAAATGAAGATAAAGAAAATATCAACAGAACAACAATAAAAATTTATGTAAAGTTCTTAATTATTCAATCTAAACAACACTGATTAATGTAGTATAACAAGGTAATAACTAAATGGGCAACAATTCAAAACATAAAAAGAAACTTTGTTTAAAATAAGGCATGGGAGAAAGAATAAATTATATGAATTCTCGCAAATCATGTTACATTAAAATTTCATTATACAGTTGTATCACATTGCATAGTATATTCAAATTTAAATTAAGACAAAGAAAGTATATTTTATTCTCATTTAAAATTATTATAGTCCATAAAACATCATTCTTTTTGGCTATAAAAATAATTTCTTATAAATGTATAATTCTCATAAATTTTCTACCTATTTAAAATGTTTATTTTTCATAGCGAATACAGCCTTTCAATAGTAGCTTATTAGAATCCTACTTTTTACATCTATCTTACAAAAAGAAAGGAACCAAATTTTATTTATTATTTATATTATTATTTTAATTATTTATTTTAAGAAAATAATGTTCTATAAGTCTTTCAATCATGAATCAGAAATAAAAATTCTGTCTTCGGAAATAATAAGAAGACTTATTGAAATGTAAAGATAAAGAACATATCTAAAATATATAATAAAATCAGTAATAAATTTTTGCCTTCAATAAATAATTTCATATTTTACCTCAGAATAGTCATCTTCCCCTTCTAGTAATTCAGCAGAAGGACAGTCTACGGCCAGCTAGATTATAATACAAAATATTAACAAATGGAACAAATCAAAACTGCATTAAAAAAAATATTATTCAAAATATTTAGCACTAAAGCTCAAATAAAATTTTCACAATTTACAAATTTAATGATATAATTACAGTAATAATTATGAATATAAAAACATAATTGGAAATATAATTATTTTAGATTGTAAATAAAATGATATTAAGCTAAAAGCTGAAATTTAAAAAAAACCAGAAGCTAAATAATCAGTCACAATAACAGAAATTCATTCATTTTCAATACATATATATAAATAAATCATATTTACAAATTTCTGTTGTCCTAAAAACCAGACACATTTCTCATAAATAACTTTTAAATGTAACTTTGTTCCATTTTTAAAATATTTGAACAAAATTACATGTATAATTTAAGTATGCAATTATGAATAAAATTATTCCTGAATATAATAAACAATATGAAAAAAAGTATTTTCAGAAGGGTGAGGTGCTAAATATTAGTAAGAGATAAAAAGTTATTTGTTATTTATGTAAAGAAACTGTGAATATTTCTTGATGTCCAAATAAATCCATTCAAGGTAACCATCACCTATACTGCTTAATTTCTATAACATTTTCCAATGCATCTCATATCCTCAAAATGATAATGCTCATTTTATTTGCTTCATTTATTGCACAATAAATTTTTAAATGTACAAGAAAAGTCGTTTTACTTTTTTAACTAAAATATCAATGTAAAAAAATACCCAGTTAATAAAAAATATTATTTGTACTTAATGAATTTGAAATAAACCTAT